>JACBWV010000099.1:0-2500 GCA_013435795.1 Chlamydomonas sp. ICE-L
CCCAGTGCCTCGCCCCCTCTAATTGCTGTGAATGGTCGAGCATACATTTGTGGGGGGACCGGCATATCATATGATGTTGACTAAGGCGAGTATGGTATCAGATTGATACTACAAATTGCATTCTATGATATCGTATATACATGGTAACTTTTATCGCCTAGTCGACGGCCGTCATCATATATAGCATCGTCCGTTCCCCTTGCATTTGTACCCTCTTCGGCAGTTTTGGTTGCCAGCCGTATCAGCTGGCCGAGTTCCAGCCATATATTTTCTGTGAAGAGGAAAGCCACTGTTATTAAAGTTCATTTGGAAAAAATTCCAGTAGAATATTAAATTCGGCAGTCCAACATCCAAAATAAATTCCAAACATGTGAAAAAGATCAATTTTTACTTTGTATTCCAACCTTGACCTAATTTGGAAATTGGTTACATAGCTATGAATTCCTAATTAATTTGCCTAAATGCCTAAATTAATTTGCCGTAAAATGCCAATTAATCCTAGAAATGGCCTAATAATTGCCTAAAATGCTAATTAATTTGCCTAAATGCCGAATTAAATAAGCCTAAAATGCCTAATTAAATGCTAAATGCTAATTAATTTGCCTAAATCCTAATTCAATAGCCTAAAATGCCTAATTAAATAGCCAAAATGCCTAATTATATTTGCCTTAAACAATGCCTATTAATTTTGCCTAAAAGGCCTAATTAATTTTTGCCACACCTGAACTTGGGTAAACATCTAGCCCAATTAATGTTCCTAAGATGCCTTATTGATTTGGTCCAGTCGGAAAAAGTCGATTTCGTTCGTCTCGAACTGTCTTCCCAGGAGCCCCAGTCCGACGTTCTAAGAGCCCCCTCTGGTCGCTCTAAAGAGTCCCGCGGGTCGCTCTAAGAGCGCCTGCTCTCTTTCAAAAAGCCCCGCTCGTCGCCCCAAAAGCCCCTGCTTATTCTATCTAGAGCCCAGCTGGCGATCAGGAGCCCGGCTGGACGTTCAAGAGCCCCCGCTCGTCGGCCAAAAGCCCTCTGGCCGGCTCTAATGAGCCCCCCGCTGGACGCGCTAAAAGCCCCTCCCACACCCCCCCAGGGGCCTCAAGCAATCGCAATCAGGTCACGCTCCCCCATGAAGGTAAGGTGTTTATCTCATGTTTTCCATTTCTTATCGTGTATATATGTAGGGTCGTCACGTATGCTATCGTACAATAATTGTTGATATATCATACGATAACTTGGGGTACCATACATCTAGACATCCATAATCATATATGTAGGTATATACTACTCTTGCCCATGTGCCGTTGTCCACACTGGTTCTGACTGGGTTCCGATCAGTTACCCCTTGTATCCCTATCTCCCCGCCCTCGCCCACCCCTCCTCTCTTTGATGCGCACACGGCGGATGTTTCCCCGCCCCCTGAAAACATCACCCCACTGAAACAAGGAAGGAACTCGACAAGAAAAAGAAGATAAGGAAGTACGGAACAAAGTCTTTCCCTTTCGCCCTTCGTTTTCCCCTCCCTACCCCCCCCACCACTCTCCCAAAACCTACCATACGCAAATCCTGATCCGCCTCCTCCCCACCCACCGTCACCCATACCCACACAACCTCCTACTGTTCCTACATCCCCTCCTCCCCCCCACCCCTTCACACAACTCTCTTCCTGCTCCCGTCACCCCCCTTTCCTCCACCCCACCCAGCCATGCCCACCTGCACCCACAGGCACGCACACGTACTCGCCATCTCCGAACCTTTTCCCCTTTGCTTCAGCTAAGGGCTTTGATCATGCAGAAAGACGAAGGGGATAAAGAGCAGGCTGTACACACACACACCCTCTCACCCTTCCAACACTCCTCTCACTGCCAACCACCACCATCTGAAGACCCCCCCCACCGCCCCCCCACCCCCCCCACACACACACACGCCTCTAATGTGGGCACACCCCCACCCTTTCAATAACTCACTCAATTCCCAACCACCACCATCAAAAACTCCCGCGCCCCCCCCCCCCCACGCACACTCCCTATTGCTACCATTCTCTTGTGTATATGGTTTGGGGCTTATTATACCCTTAAGGTCCCAATTCATCGGCGGTATAGTGTCAACTTCCCGACTGTCCCCCCCCCCCCCCCCCCCCCCCCCCCCCCCTGAAGCCCCCCAATTTTGCTGTGGAATGTAGGCATCCATATTTGTGGGACCGGCATATCATATGCTTTTGACATCTAATCGATAGGGTATCATTTGATATCAACAAATTGCAATTCTATGATACGATATGACAATGTAACTTAGGCCTAGTCAGACTGCCGTCATCATATGATATCATATCGTCGTTCCCTATGCATATGTACCCTCTTCGGCTTTTGCCAGCCGTATCAGCTGGCTAGTGCACAGCCATATATTTTCGTGAAGAGGAAGCCACTGTGATTAAGTCATTTGGAAAGAAATTCCAGTAGAATATTATTCTGCGTCCAAAATCCAAAAATAAATTCCAGAACAATGCTTG
>JACBWV010000099.1:7500-27500 GCA_013435795.1 Chlamydomonas sp. ICE-L
TAGAAAAGTTGTAGGGCCCCCCTGGCACAAGGCAGGCATACATGTGCATTCAACCAGAGCACTACAAACCCAGCACATGAGTCATAGAGAGATGTCATGGGGCAGTATGCTTATTTAATCTAGATGCTGGGGATGTGAGATATAAAAAGAGGTGCCTTATTACCGTACTTTGGGACACCCCTACAGCCCATTTTCTTGAAAATGGGCAAAACACCCAAACAATTATATGCGTCGAGGTGAAGAATCATGTAAGAATTCAAAATCTAGTCTACGCGAGAGACAATGCTAGGAAACAGAAGAAACTGTGTCAACACCAAACACCAGTCTCTGCCACTGAAACGCATCCTTTGTGGCACTGAGATCTTTTCAGCCACAAATAACAGCTTCTCAGCAGCTCCCTATGTGGCACTGATATATTTTCAGCTACAAATAACAGCTTCTAAGCAGTTCCCTATGTGGCACTGATATATTTTCAGCCACAAATAACACCTTCTGAGCAGTTCCCTGCGTGGCACTGATATATTTTCAGCTACAAGTAACAGCTTATAAGGAGCTCCCTATGTTGGCTATTTAGGCTATGGCAAGAGGTTAGTTAGTGCATGAGGAAGCTGAAAGCAAGGCAGACAAAACAGGAGCTTGGACGGTAAATACACAACGTGCACGAGTGTGGCTTTAGCCACTCTGGGACATAAAAAAAAAGGCACTCAGACATCGTGGCATTGACTGTCTAAAGTAGTGCTAAAACTGGAGCGCTGCAGAACGGTGGGACAGAGAGGCAGAATGGTGCATCTAAGAGCAAGTTCTGTGTGGTCGGTGGCTCCAGGCGAGTCTATTGTGCTCTAATTAATTTCATAGGGAAAAACTCAGCCAAGTGTGCAACAGGGTACTTCAGGAGGACCCCCAGTACAAGTGTGCAACAGGGTACTTCACGAGGACCCCCAGTACAAGTGTGCAACAGGGTGCTCCATGAGGACCCCCAGTACAAGTGTGCAACAGGGTACTCCAGGAGGACCCCCAGTACAAGTGTGCAACAGGGTACTTCAGGAGGACCCCCAGTACAAGTGTGCAACAGGGTACTTCCAAAATGAGGACCCCCAAATGTGCAACAGGGTAATCCATGAGGACCCCCAAGTGTGCAACAGGTTGCTCCATGAGGACCCCCAAATGTGCACTAGGGTACTTCAGTGTGCGACAGGGTGCTCCAGGAGGACCCCCAGCTCTGCTGTCTAAGATGCAACCAATTGGATAGCCTGCGTCATGCGGCACAACAGGCCCTTCCTTGTGGTCAACCCAGCCTCCCCATGTTGAGTTTGCAACGGAGGACACAACGTCCTGAACAATCCCGTTGTGCACTTGCACACTTACAAATGGGGCATGGCCACATTAAAAGTTTAGTTGCAAATATGTAGAATGTATCGCGACAATCAGTAATTCTCATCAAGCTTATATGCTAATCACATCGATTGAGTAATCACTACATCCCAGATGCCTATTTGAGGGTGGCATTTAGTTCGTCAAGGTGGTGGGGAACTGGGCAGACAGGAGAGTCTTGAACATGTTACAGGCCGTGGCCTTCAAGGAGGAGGGAGTAGAGGGTGCCACCTCAAACTGAACTCGGGGGGCAGAGATGGCGAGGTCTCTCCATGGATACTGAACCGACACCTCAAACAGGATATGATCAGGACTACTCTTATACTCATCAGCCGAGCAGACAGAGAAGTCTTCATCCTCCATGAAGTCAGTGTCCATTTGACTGCTTGTGCTTGTGTCTGTTTGACTGCTTATGCCTGTGTCCATTTGACTGCTTGTGCTTGTGTCTGTTTGACTGCTTGTTCTGGAGCTGTCTTGTGAGTTGAGCGTGCGCGAAGCTGTGGTGCTAGAAGGCTTCCCAGCCTTAAAGTAGCCATTCTGCAGAGACAAGGGAACATACACATTAGAAGGGACAACATGTACGTTATGTGGTGTTTGTTTCAGCTAAGCAGATGGGGCGTTCACAAGTTCACCGTTCACCAAGCAGGCAGGCTAACAGATACCCACAGGCTGCTAGAAGCATGAAGGTGCTACGCACAGGAATCCCCGGGGGGCTCTACCACCGATCACTCACCCTGTGCAGGTGGATGAAATCCAAGGGGTCCACAGCAACCAGGCGCAAGAGGCGAGGAATAGCGGCATGGAACTTGCTCAGCCTGAGTTTGTTGCGAGCATGAAGGGGATTGGTGAACAGGCCCCCGAACGAGTTGAAGACTTGGTCCGCCAGTTGTTCAGCAGACAGTTGGTTGCCTGTGGTGCGAGAGAGCATGGAGGATGGGTCAGACAGATGTTCGTCAACGCTTCATACTTATGTCGAGGGTGTGCGTCTCAATATGCCGGACAGGCCAAGAGAGGTGTGGCTTGGAGCCACCGATCGCGCCAAGGTTGGGCGCGCCGAGAACTCAGCACATCAGAGGTTCGAATCCGCTAAGCCTGCTCCGGCCTGCTCCCTGGTTTCCGTATCTCACGGGGGGGGACTTGGATTTGGATGGAGGTGCTCAGCCGAGATTTTGCCGAAAAACTAAGCAACAATGCGATTCAATCTATGGGGGGCATACAGTGAGCAGTCCAGTGCTCCTGGATCTCACGCACCTTCTGTGATGGCAACAGTCTTGACGCGGGCAGCGAGCTGGACGAAAGCCTCCCAGCGGACAACACCGGCTCCCGAGCCACGCTTACGCAGCGTCGGCTTGCTCGCTGTACTGTACTCAAGAAATAGCTCACTGGAGCATTCCTCCAGCGCAGCAGCAGTAGCAGCGCATTGGATTTGGGTATGCCTTCGGCCTGGCTCCTGTGGATGGCATCAGGGATGCGGTCAGAGGAGTCGGGGCACAAAACAGCCAAATCTCAGCCAAAACAGCCAAATCTCAGCCAAATCTGGGCTTCGCCAGGGCTGCGCACCTTCTTCCAAATCCAAGTCCCCCCCGTGAGATAAGGAAAGCAGGAAGCAGGCATAGCGGATTCGAACCCATGGCGGGGTATATAACTCCGTCAGATTGCTTGCACCTTTGGAGTCTTGCAGGGCACCAGGATAATGTAGCTAGTTCGTGACCTTTGCAGCGGATTGGACCATAGACTCGTTGTCCTGCGTGTGGGTGACAATTGCGGGTGACGAATACTTCCAAGGGTAGTTCCCAGGTGTGACGTTGTTGGCCACGATTTTCCCGGGTGGCTGACTCTGAATTTACCTTTGTCTTGCTCTGGCTGGGCAACTGATTTGCTGAGTTCTCAGCGCGCCCAACCTTGGCGCGATCGGTGGCTCGAAGCACACCTCTCTTGGCCTGTCCGACAGATTGAGACGCACACCCTCGACATAATTATGAACCTTTAACGAACATCTGTCTGACCCATCCTCCATGCTCTCTCCGTGCACCACAGGCAACCAACTGTCTGCTGAACAACTGGCGGACCGAGTCTTCAACTCGTTCGGGGGCTTGTTCACCAATCCCCTTCTTGCTCGCAACAAACTCAGGCTGAGCAAGTTCCATGCCGCTATTCCTCGCCTCTTGCGCCTGGTTGCTGTGGACCCCTTGGATTTCATCCACCTGCACAGGGTGAGTGATCGGTGGTAGAGCCCCCCCGGGGATTTTCCAAGGAAATAACCTGTTGCCTATGCGTAGCACCTTCATGCTTCTAGCAGCCTGTGGGGTGCTACTAGCAGCTTTGGGGCCACCCCAAAGTAGCCCAGCATGCCCTAACATGTAACCCCAATAATACCAAGGTGCATCATGTAGCATATGATTATGTAGCACTTAAAGAAAATCCCTTCTGGGGTCAGCACTGGTAGACTCGAGTCAGTGTGTCTGTCTGCCTGTCTGTTTGCCTGCCTATCTGTTAGCCTGTCTGCCTCCCTGGTGAACGGTGAACGTGTGAACGCCCCATCTGCAGAGTTGACGTAAACACCCCAGAACGTACATGATCTCCAAACAGAAGAACAACCCCTCACAAACGCGTCATCGTTATACAGCGAGACAACCTTCAGCTTGGAAGGAACGATCGCCTTCAACCCCAACAGAGTATTGCGTAAATTCATCATGACTACCTTAAGACAATGATTCTGGCGATTGTTCAAGCACAATAGAAGCTTGTAGCGGCTGCAAATCAGAACCCCTGTTACATGAAAACCACTAAACCAAGGCGGCACGTGCAGGACAACGGGACTACTACTAGTAGGCACCAAGTAGGCCCACCATATAGGTGTGTGGGATTGGGGATGTGGGGTGGGCGTTAGGGGTGGGTTTGGGTGAGTTCACGTCCATGCCGCACCCGCCTCTTCCAGTCGGCCCATGCAGTCCATGCCGCACCCGGCGCTAGAAGCCAGCCCACAACAGTCAGTGTAGGGGTTTAGTGTGGAATTTAAAAAGCAGTGCCAGCTTTCAGGTTACAAGGGAGGGCGCGTCACAAGCTAGAAGCCAGCCCATGACAGTCAGTGTAGGGGGTTAGTGTGGAATTTAAAAAGCAGTGCCAGCTTTCAGGTTACAAGGGAGGGCGCGTCACAAGCTAGAAGCCAGCCCATGGCAGTCAGTGTAGGGGTTTAGTGTGGAATTTAAAAAGCAGTGCCAGCTTTCAGGTTACAAGGGAGGGCACGTCACAAGCTAGAAGCCAGCCCATGACAGTCAGTGTAGGGGTTTAGTGTGAAATTTAAAAAGCAGCGCCAGCTTTCAGGTTACAAGGGAGGGCACGACACAAGCTAGAAGCCAGCCCATGACAGTCAGTGTAGGGGTTTAGTGTGAAATTTAAAAAGCTGTGCCGGCTTTCAGGTTACAATGCCTAGGCACGTTACAAGCGACGCGGAAATCGGCGGATAGTAACGACCATGGCAGGGAGCTTGTCTGCCGTGGTCAACAGGAGTAGTGGTGAATGTTCGATTGGTCGTGGGTTGGAATCTCTCAAATCGCGCACAACATTTTTCTGTCGACTGCCCTCACCAGAGGGGGCACATTTTTTCCCTCTGTCCCCCACCCGGCCCTACCCCTACTCCTACAGGCAGGGCGGGACTGGTGCCATAAAACAAGTAGGCGCCTCCTGTAGGTGCTCCAACTGTGTGTGTTTGTGTGGCTGTGTGTGTGTGTGGCTGTGGCTGTGTGTGTGGTGGTGGTGGGTAGTGTGGTCTTACATGCGATCCTCCACTTGCTGCCTGTGTAACAGCAGCCCATGAGTCCCACTCATGCTCATGCAGCTCCAACTCCTGTGCATCAACATGCCCACTGCCTTTCATCTCACTGAGCATCATGTCTAGCTGCTCGTCTGTCAGCTGATGGGGCTCCCGTTGCCCTTCCCCGTTGGAACGAGGAAAACCAGCGTATTCCCGCTGTCCCCCCCCGTTAGGACGATGGATGCCACCATCTTCTACCGGCAGAAGTCGTCGATGCGCCAGGCCTGGCTTTCCATCGCATAATTCGCAGAAGTTGCACTTACTAACGTGAGGGATGTCAGCCTCGAGGTCTAGAGTCGTGGCGCTGCGAGTAATTGTAGCAAGTAACGCAAGGAAGAGGAACAACCCCCGCGAGGGCATTTCTGAGAGAGATGGTTGAGGTCGGTTTGGTTGATGATATCAGCACAAGAGAAATACGAGGTTGAAGCTAGTAGCACAAGCGAAAGGCCTGATTGAAGCTAGCTAATGCAAGTGAAGGGGTCCGGAACGACGTTCTTCAAAGCTCGAGGCATGACCAGATGGTGATCTGGTCGGATCTGCCCGTCAACACATTCCAGGCTGGAATACTTGGATGCGGAATTTTGAATCGGGTCGGGGGGTGGGCCTTGCCTTGTATGTATGTACGTTACAGGGTTTTAGGTTTGGCGGGGTATCAAGCCAAGATAGCCGCCTAGAAGCTCCTGCTCTGAGCTGAAAATAAAAGCTTTGGATATGATGTGTTCATTCGGCAAGAGAGGAGCAATATTGCAAAATAAACGTTGGGTTAGAAACAAACCTACCATCGACATCTGACTCAGATACCCAGACGCGACGGGAACCCACACCACCTTGGCTCCACGTTGTGTTGGCCACGACTGCCTCCTCATCCCATGACCGCTTTAACCTTGGGAATAATGCGTGCAAGAAATGGGATTTCGCGTGGTGCTGTTCGCGGTTTGCGTAGCGGTGGAGATCCGTCTCAACGCGCCCTCGTCACATGATGTATACAAAAAAATGACTGAAATGATGAGTGCGACGACTAACAGGTGACTTGACACACTTTGGGCGTGCCTTCATACCAGCGACACAGCTCATAGTCAGGAGGCGCTGGGCAAACATGCTTCTATTTTATATGTGAAATCCTGGAACTACCGATGGTAGTGGCGTTCCTACAGTGTATAAGCTTGCTACGCCAGGGGTTATAACATGTTCAAGTAGGTTATCCGCGCCACCAACTGCCCATGCGTGATAGTACCGATCTATATCGTGCCACGGATCCGTCGAGAGGCCGGGAGGGCGATGAGGAGAGACGGTGTTGCTGTCATCTGGTTGACGCAAGCATGAGAATGCCTAACCGAATTCGAACGAAACCCTTGTCCCTATATACTCCCCTCCCCCGCGCTCATAATTGATAAATCATTCAGGCAAACCGCTGCCAAGATTTGTGTCCTGCGTTGGCACAACTATCTTCTTTGCTATGCATGCTGACTGAGTCTTCACCACTGGTTCCTCAAGCTTTTAGCCCCCCGTCTACTCCTCAACCCCCACCGGTCTGACCCCTCCACCATCAAAACCACGAAACCACAGCGGCGCGTGCGGGACTACGGGACTACTACTAGTAGGCACGAGTAGGCACAAAAAAAAGTAGGCGCCATGTAGGCCCACCATATCTCAAGCCCTATGCGGGACTACTCTAGTAGGCACCTAGTAGGCCCACTCCATCCCAAGCCCTAAGTGCGCCTACTCTTGTATAGGAGTGGCAACGCCATTCAAACTGAATCCTCGGTGTCACTGGTTTGTGTAGACCCACCTCCTGGGGTGAAAATCCATTCACACACAACAAAAATTTCCCATCTAATGTGTCCCCTTCTCTCTGCAGACTGGCTACTTCAAGGCTGGGGAGACTTCTAGCACCACCGCTCAAAGCGCACTCAACTCACAAGATAGCTCCGGGACAAGCAGCCAAACGGACACAACCACAACCACAAGCACAAGCAGCCAAATGGACACGGGCATAAGCAGTCAAACAGACACAAGCACAAGCAGTCAAATAGACACTGACTTCATGGAGGATGATGACTTCTTCGTCTGCTCGGCTGATGAGTATGAGAGTAGTCCTGATCATATCCTGTTTGAGGTGTCGGTTCAGTATCCGGGGAGGGACCTTGCCATCTCTGCCCCTCGAGTTCAGTTTGAGGTGGCACCCTGTACTCCCTCCTCCTTGAAGGCCACGGCCTGTAACATGTTCAAGACTCTCCTGTCTGCCCAGATCCCCACCACCTTGACGAACTTAATGCCACCCTCAACTAGGCATCTGGGATGCAGTGATTACTCAATCAATGTGATTAGCATATAAGCTTGATGATAATTACTGCTACTGAGAGAATTACTGCTTGTCGCGAGAAATTCTACATATTCGCAGCAAAGCTTTTAATGTGGCCCCGTCCCATTTGTAAGTGTTCATTTGCACACTAGGGTTGTTCAGGACTCTGCGTCCACCGTTGTAGATGCAACGCGGGAGGGTCCGTTGTGTCGCAGGACGCAGGCTATACAATTGGTTGCGTATCAGGCAGCAGAGCTGGGGGTCCTCCTGGAGTACCCTGCTGCACACTGAAGTACCTTGTTGCATCCTGAAGTACCCGGTTGCACACTCAGGGTCCTCATGAAGTACCCTGCAGCACACTTGTACTGGGGGTCCTCCTGAAGTACCCGGTTGCACACTCAGGGTCCTCGTGAAGTACCCTGCAGCACACTTGTACTGGGGGTCCTCCTGAAGTACCCGGTTGCACACTCAGGGTCCTCATGAGGTACCCTGCAGCACACTTGTACTGGGGGTCCTCCTGAAGTACCCGGTTGCACACTCAGGGTCCTCATGAAGTACCCTGCAGCACACTTGTACTGGGGGTCCTCCTGAAGTACCCGGTTGCACACTCAGGGTCCTCATGAAGTACCCTGCAGCACACTTGTACTGGGGGTCCTCCTGAAGTACCCGGTTGCACACTCAGGGTCCTCATGAAGTACCCTGTTGCACACTTGTCCTGGGGGTCCTCCTGAAGTACCCTGTTGCACACTTGGCTTAATTCTTTCTTTCAAATTAATTAGAGCACGATAGGCTCGCATGCGCCTTGGCGCCACCGACCGCACAGAACTTGCTCCATGATGCACCATTCTGCCTCTCTGTTCCACCGTTCTGCAGCGCTCCAGTTTTAGCACTGCTTTAGACAGCCAATGTCACGATGGCTGATTGTCTGATTTTAATTTTCTTTTTAAGCCCCAGGGCAGAATGCCTAAAGCCACACTAGCGCACGTTGCGTATTTATCCTCCAAGCTCCTGTTCCTTCTATATATCTTTTACTTTCTCAGCTTCCACATGCACTAACTTTCTTTGTGAGCCATGTGTTTGGCCGGGCCTAAATTTTCTGGCAGTGCTAGGCTGGTGATGCTTTCAGCGTTCACAAGCACTGACTTATCTCGTGAGCCAGGCGTTTGACCGGGCCTAAATAGTCTGGCAGTGCTAGGCTGCTGATACTTTCAGCTTCCACCTGCACTGACTTGCCTCATAAGCCAGACATTTGGCCGGGCCTAGATAGTTATGCAGAGCTGGGCAGCTGTTGCTTTCAGCTTCCACATGCACTAGCTTACCTTGCCTAAATAGTCAACATAGGGAGCTGCTCAGAAGCTGTTATTAGTAGCTGGAGATGTCTGTGCGAAATAGGGAGCTGCTTAGAAGCTGTTAGTTGTAGCTGAAAATATAGCAGCGCCACAAAGGGAGCTGCTTAGAAGCTGTTATTTGTAGCTGAAATACATCAGTTTGACAGGGAGCAGCTTAGAAGCTGTTATTTGTAGCTGAAATATATCAGTGCCACAGGGAGCTGCTTTTAAGCTGTTATTTGTAGCTGAAATGCATCAGTTTGACAGGGAGCAGCTTAGAAGCTGTTATTTGTAGCTGAAATATATCAGTGCCACAGGGAGCAGCTTAGAAGCTGTTATTTGTAGCTGAAAAGTCTGAGTGCCACAAAGGGAGCTGCTTGGAAGCTTTTATTTGTAGCTAAAAATAAATGAGTGCCACAAAGAAAGCTGCTTAGAAGCTGTTATTTGTGGCTGAAAATATCTCAATGCCACAAATGATGCGCTTATGTGCAACAGACGGGTGTTAGTTGTTGACACAGTTTCTTCTGTTACCCAGCATTGTCTCTCACCTAGACTAAATTTTGATTTTGAATTGTTACAATGGTTCTAGACCCCGACGCATAGAATTTTTTGGGTGGTTTGCCCCAGTGCAATAACATGGGCTGTAGGGGTGAACAAAAGTAACAAGGCACCTCTTGTTATATCTCACATCCCCAGCATCTAGATTTAATAAGCATACCGCCCCATGACATCTCTATATGGCTCATGTGCTGGGTTTGTAGGGCTCTGGTTGAATGCACATGTATGCCTGCCTTTTGCTAGGGGGGCCCTGCAACTTTTCTGGCATTTCCATGTGGCATAAAAGTTGGTACCCAAACATGATTTTATTTATATGTGTAACATTCAGTCTACCCACCCCTCGAGTTCCAAAGTTTATTGATATAGAAGGCCTTAATGGTCCAAAATCCCTAAGTGTGATGAGGTTGTCGCTGCAGATTTTACAGCACCAACCCTCTCACACACACACTTCGTGACTAGTCATACTCAGGGTATTTCAGGAGGAACCCCAGCTCTGCTGCCTGAGACGCAATCAATTGTATAGCCTGCGTCCTGTGACGCGACGCAACAGACCCTTCCTTCTGGTCACGGACCCTCCCCACGGACCCTCTTTGACGACGTTGCGTCTGCGATGGAGGACGCAGCGTCCTAATTAGCCCTGGTCACACTCATGGACACATCCAATGATCCAACCAGGTAGTGGTCAGACAAAACTGAGCAACACGTCAAGGTGGATTTCTTTCCTAGGCCCCCCAGCGTCGCAGTAACTTTATAGCCCTCGTATAGTTGTTGGGGGTATGGATTGCGACAAATCTTCTTGCAAGGAATTGAGAGAGTTGAGACGTTGTCATGCTACAAATCATTGGCTAATACTAAAAAAAGGGGGGGGGGAGTACTGGTACTCCTAGCGTTGTTGCGACAAGCTACATAAAATAATGCCTGCTTGTAATTTGGAGTAGCTACAACAAGCTAGCCCTACCTAACATCATAAAAGCGGCCAAGAAAAACAAAACAGACCCAGGTTTAAAAGTTATATACCCTTAAAACTAACAGTTTCCCTAGTTTACAGCTTACTCACGTTCATGCCAGCTCCCAAACACCCAAGCATGGAGGGTTCACCCATCCAGACCTGGTAGCTGTAACCCTAGGGTCTAAGCGACAAGGAGATGGGTGAACTCTACATGCTTGGGTTGTTGGGTGCTGGCATGAATGTGAGTGGGTTTGTACTTCGTGGATTTGGGCCCATGAAACGTAGATGTTGGCTCATGAAAAAGTTATTTGCAGCGTCGCAAGCGACGCTACAAATTGGCGGAGCGACTGGTGGCAACGGAAGGGAGTTAGTTACGAGACTGTTAATCTTGGTCAAACGGTCGGTCGGTCGGTCGGTTTTGACAAATGGATAACCCTGGGAGCTCCCGCCCCCTTGAAGAGGGGGCTCCGCCAAAAAGTAGTTAATGAGAACTGACATGACTCCAAAGGTAGAAGCTCAAGTACTCGTGAGCAAAGCTGCTCACATAGACCGACAAATTCGGATTCAATGCGAGGAAGCATGAGAGACCAGGCCCCATCTCCCGCACATCCTAAGCTGCCGTCACCCATGTTTGTACAGTCCAGGGGTAGCAAAATAGGCTAAAGGGACTAGCCCAACCTTTACAACAGGAAATTCAGCTTTTAAAAAACAAGCACTAGTGAGCGGAACCCCAACAAACTGTAGCCGACGGGGCCTGGAGAGCGTTCTATGCAGATAATTTAACTTTACGTTGCAACCCATGTACGAGTTAAAGTACCGGTAGTATATGTTGATCAACTCATGTATGAGTTAACTAAGTAGATGTTGATTCACTGGAAAAAACAAATGCAATGTATACGTCACAAGGTGCTTGAGTTGGCGAGATGTGATCTATATGTACAGTCCAGGGGGGTCCAGGGGGGTGCATGCACAGTCCAGGGGGGTCTACTAAGCGTAGGGGACTTGCCCAGTATTGAATACTCAATACTATTTTACATCTGTTTTATATTTAAATTATTTCCACCCCAAGAAGTACCCCCCCCCCCCCCCCCCCCCCCCCCCAGTACATAAAACAGCGCCCACAGAGGATTAATTCACTTGAAAAACAACCAAGCTCTTCACCAACCTTAGTCGTTTACACAAAAAAAGAAAAATGGAAAAATGAAAAGAATGAAATAAAAAGTAATTTGTTCGCGTTTCCATTTTCCTGGTAATGTTGTTTTACTGCCGAAGACGGCGAGCAGCCAAATTGCTGGCTAAATATATGTAACCAAATTCAAGTTCAACTAAGTCGTTTACTTCACTAGAAGATGCGCAGCTGGCGAGGACTTAGGAGCCTTAGGGCTGCGTGTAAGCAAATTCTCTCTCTTAAATTCAACCAAAATCTTCCGTGTCTTTGGCTAGCGTAAGATGGAGACCGGGGTACTTCAGGAGCACCCTCAGCTCTGCTGCCTGAGACGCAACCAATTGTATAGCCTGCGTCCTGCGTCGCAATGGACCTTTCCTTCTGGTCAACGGACCCTCCTGAGTGATGTCCCTCAGCAGATCTTATTCTGGCCAAGGGTGGAACGTATCAGGGTTCTGTCTACTGGTGGCTTAGACAATTAGGGTACAGATTAATGGTCACAAAGGAGATCCGGGTAAAGTCCGACAACAGATCTGATTCTGACCAAGTATCAGATCAGGGTTCTGTCTGCTGGTCTCGTTGAAGATTAGGGGACAGAGCCATGGTCACATAACAGATCTGGGTCATGTCCTACAGCAGATCTGACAATGATGAGATAGGCAAGTAGCAGATCAAAGAATTGTCTCCAAGGCACACAGAAGAAGTAAGTGCAGATCTGGTGTTATATGGCATATCTTACGGTGACTATAGCTAGCTCCGGCTTACGCTATGGTGTCCTTAACTTCACGTCCTGTGAGTAACGGTTCTACACGGATGTAACAACTTCAATTTCAATTTCAATGGCATATCTTGGTACTGCTCCACAATTGATCTGATTCTGATGAAACAGCTGATCAGGGTACTATGATCTGGTCGCTTAGAATATAAGGCGGGATAGAAGATAAGACATAGTCATGGTCACACGTCTGGTAAGACATAGTCATGGTCACACGTCTGGTAAGACACAGTCATGGTCACACGCCTGGTAGTCATGGTCACACGCCTGGTAAGACATAGTCATGGTCACACGTCTGGTAAGACATATTCATGGTCACACGCCTGGTAGTCATGGTCACACGCCTGGTAAGACATAGTCATGGTCACACGCCTGATAAGACATAGTCATGGTCACACGCAGGGGTGTCCTTAACTTCACGTCCTGAGAGTGGCGCATTACTCGGATGTAACAATTTCAATTTCAATTTCAATAGTCATGGTCACATAGCAGATCTGGGTGATGTCCTATGGCAGATCTGGCAATGACGAGATAGGCAAATAGCAGATCAAAGAATTGTCTCCTGGTCACACAGAAGACCAGACTGCAGATCTGCTGTCATATAGCAGATCTTGGTACTGCTCCACAGTTGATCTGATTCTGATGAAACAGCAGATCATGGCACTATGATCTAGTGGCTTAGATGATAAGGGTACAGAGTCATGGTCACGTAGCAGATCTGGGTGATGTCCTACAGCAGATCAGGGTATGGTGATCTAGTCTGCTAGAAGAGAAAAGTGCAAATATACGGTCACATAGCAGGTCTGGTTGATGTCCTACAGCAGATCCAATTCTGATCAAATAGTAGGTCAGGGTACGGTGATCTAGTCGCCTAGAAGAGAAGGGTGCAGGTATACGGTCACATAGCAGATCTGGGTGATGTCCGACAGCAGATCTGATTTTGATCAAATAGCAGATCAGGGTGATGTGCTGCAGCAGATCTGATTCTGATCAAATAGCAGATCAGGGTGATGTGCTGCAGCAGATCTGGGTGATGTGCTGCAGCAGATCTGATTCTGATCAAATATCAGATCTAGGTGATGTCCTACAGCAAATATTAATCTGATCAAATAGCAGAATCAGAGTATTTATAGTCGTAAGATCAATTATGGCCCCCTTGGCTTGGTTTTGGTTTTGGTTTATGCTTCGATGTCAAAGCACAGTCAGCCACTTGTTGTGTGTGCCAAAAGTAGGGGGGAGAGACCATCCACACATCTCTATATATTTATAGTCATATGATCAAACATGGGAAGGGGCAAAACAAAATAAAATGAAATCAGCACCCCGAGTTCGATCCCCCCCCAAAACCAAAGTGCAGTTCGGCTGCCTGAGGAAATCTCCTTCGGCGGAAGGGGGCCTGGGATAGTGGGCGTCGGTCTTTCGAAAGAGGGGTGAAGTGTGACAGATAACAATCCTCACATTCACCTTTCGATCACCACGTTTTCCTCATTGGTTACACAGAGTATGTATAGTCATTAGCTCAAACATGGGCAGGGGCGAGACAGCATAAAATAATACAAATGAAATGATCTCTTTTGGTCGTAGAGTGCACAGGCAGGTCAGGGTTCAGTCCAATAAAACAAACATGGGCAGGGGCGAGACAAAATAAAATGATCTCAGGGCATAGACCTTTTGGTGGTAGAGCGCACAGGCAGGTCAGGGCTCAGTCCAATACAACAAACATGGGAAGGGGCGAGACACAATAAAATGATCCCTCATGGTCGTAGAGCACACAGGCAGGTCAGGGTTCAGTCCAATAAAACAAACATGGGCAGGGGCAAGACAAAAGAAAATGAGATCAGGGCATAGATCTTTTGGTGGTAAAGCGCACAGGCAGGTCAGGGTTCAGTCCAATAAAACTAACATGGGGATGGGCGAGACACAATAAAATGATCCCTCATTGTCGTAGAGCGCACAAGCAGGTCAGGGTCCAGTCCAATAAAACTAGAATGGGCAGGGGCGAGACAAAATAAATGAGATCAGGGCATAGATCTTTTGGTCGTTGAGCGCACAGGCAGGTCAGGGTTCAGTCCAATAAAACACTAAAATGGAGGTCAGGGCATGCAGATCGTATATACATATATGTGGGCAAAGGCCGGTCAGGGTTCAGTCCAATAAAATATCAAATGGAGGTAAAGGCATGTAGATCGCATGGGCATATATATGGTGCAAAGGTAGGTCAGGGCCCAGTTCCATTGCACATCAAATGGAGGTCAGGGCATGTAGATCGCATGGGCATATGGTGCAAAGACAGGTCAGGGTGTGGTGGTGTGTTGGACCAGTGTACATGTTAAACCTAATTATATACTCGGGAGGTGCACTCCTACACACTGCCTTTCAATAAAGTGCCGCCCGCCCACGGGATAGAGCGCCAGCCTGGAGCTCCACCCCATGTGCTGGTGGTGAGCGATGAGCGTACAGACTGAGCTGCCAGGCTGTGCTTTGAATGCTGGGGATGGGATAGAGCGCCAGCCTGGAGCTCCACCCCATGTGCTGGTGGTGAGCATACAGACTGAGCTGCCAGGCTGTGCTTTCGATGCTGGGGGGGGGACGGATACGAGCCCTTGGTGGCGAAGGGCAAGTTGGAGGCGTGGTGGCGGGAGGGGGGGTTGACAAGAGAGTTGGAGGAGTGGCAGTGGTGAGTGTTGCAGTGCTGGGAGGGATGGAGAGCTGATGGTCTTGGACAGGTGTGGTCTTTTTGTTGGTTGTGGTGATAGATAGGACGTGTGGTCGTGGTGTGTTGGAGCAGCCTCTACCCTCATATGCTGGGATAACGCACTCCCTCATACTGCCTTTCAAGAGAGTGCCCTCCACTGGATAGAGCACCGGCCTGGATCTCCACCCCGTGCGGTCGTGGCGTGTTGGGGCAGCCTGTACCCTCATATACTGGGAAGACGCACTCCCTCATACTGCCTATCAAGTAAGTGCTGCCCACGGGAAAGAGCGCCAGCCTGGAGCTCCACCCCATGCGCTGGCGGTGAGCATACAGACTGAGCTGCCAGGCTGTGCTTTGGATGCTGGGGGGGGGATAGAGCGCCAGCCTGGAGCTCCACCCCTTGTGCTGGTGGTGAGCGCACAGACTGAGCTGCCAGGCTGTGCTTTGGATGCTGGGGGGGGCATAGAGCGCCAGCCTGGAGCTCCACCCCATGTGCTGGTGGTGAGCATACAGACTGAGCTGCCAGGCTGTGCTTTGGATGCTGGGGGGGGGATAGAGCGCCAGCCTGGAGCTCCACCCCATGTGCTGGTGGTGAGCGCACAGACTGAGCTGCCAGGCTGTGCTTTGGATGCTGGGGGGGGGATAGAGCGCCAGCCTGGAGCTCCACCCCATGTGCTGGTGGTGAGCATACAGACTGAGCTGCCAGGCTGTGCTTTGGATGCTGGGGGGGGGATAGAGCGCCAGCCTGGAGCTCCAACCCATTTGCTGGTGGTGAGTGTACAGACTGAGCTGCCAGGCTGTGCTTTGGATGCTGTAAGGGCTGGGAGGGAGAGCTGATGGTCTTGGACAGGTGGTGGTCTTTATGTTGGTAGTGCTGGTAGGGAGAGCTGACTGTCTTTGACAAGTGGTGGTTGTGGAGGGAGGGGGAGGGGGGGATCTCGGGCTTGTGGCGATTGGAAGGGGGACAAGGGCTGAGGTCTATTGAATGGCGGTGACTGTTTCCTCCTCCTGTAAAATGGGCAATGAAGATGAAATGGGGGGTGAGTGCCAGTGGGTAGGTTGGTGTTTGTGTGTGTGTGTGTGTGCATGTGTGTGAGTGAGTGTCAATGTGTGTCAGTGTGTGTATGTGTGCATGTGTGTGTGTATGTGTGCATGAGTGTGTGAGAGTGTGTCAATGTGTGTCAGTGTGTGAATGTGTGCATGTGTGTGTGCATGTGTGTGAGTGTGTGAGTGTGTGTCAATGTGTGTCAGTGTGTGTATGTGTGCATGTGTGTGTGCATGTGTGTGAGAGGGTGAGTGTGTGTCAATGTGTGTCAGTGTGTGTATGTGTGCATGCGTGTGCCCGTGGTTATGGGAAGGGAAAAGTGGGATGACGTATAATAAATGACGGCGACTGTTTCCTTCTGCTCCTGTAAAATAGGTAGTGAACATGAAAGAGATGGTAAGTGCGTGTGATTAGGTAAGTGTGAGTGTGTGCATGTGTGTCTGTCAATATGTGTGTGAGTTTGACAGTGTGTGTGTGCATATGTTTGTCCGTGTGCATGCGTGTGCCCGTGGTGGTAGGAAGGAAATTGTGGGATGAGGTCTAATGAATGTCGATGACTGTTTCTTCTTGTTGATGTAAATGGGTACTGAAGATGAAAGAGGGTGCGAGTGCCAGTAGGTTGGTGTGCATGCGTGTGTGTGAGTGTGCCTATGTGTGTGTATGTTTGTATGCGTGTGTGTGAGTGTGCCTATGTGTGTGTATGTTTGTATGCGTGTGTGTGAGTGTGCCTATGTGTGTGTATGTTTGTATGCGTGTGTGTGAGTGTGCCTATGTGTGTGTATGTTTGTATGCGTGTGTGTGAGTGTGCATTTGTGTGTGTATGTCTGCATGCGTGTGTGTGAGTGTGCGTATGTGAGTATGTCTGCATGTGCGTGTGAGTGTGCGTGTATGTGTGCATGCATGTGCCCATGATGGTGGGAAGGAGAAAGTGGGCTGAGATATATTGAATGACAGCAACTGTTTCCTCTTGCTCCTGTTATACAAAAGAGGGAGTGAAAAATGAAAAGAAAAGAGGGCGTTAGTCAGGTGCAGATCTTGGTCAGTACTAAGTTGCCCCCAACCGTAAGACCTATAGCCGAGTGCGTGCTTGGCAGTGGACAAGCGGAACCTCTGGGTAATCTGTCTCCCTCCCGGGACATGCATTATTGTCAGCGTGAACTACTAGGACACGAGTGCCTTATTGGTATCTGATCAGATACCAATAAGGCACTCTTGTCCTAGTAGTTCACGCTGACATCAGGTTACTTCAAAATCTACATTTTGAGACGTAATGATAACGCCTGGTGGGGCGTGGTATTAAGGGAGCCCCGTCTTACGGCGGTAGGGAACGGGCTGCTACCTTACCTGGACAAAGCTACCATGGCGGTTGACAGCGACCGCGGAAACTAAAGCGGACCAGTAGGGATTTGAACCTGGCACCTTCTTCGTTCGAGAAGCTCTGCCATTGAGCCATTCGTCAAAACCGGGATATGCGATGTAACATATCTTAAAATCTATGATTCACGAGCCGAAATCTATGCTTTTTCGTTACAGTCCCCTCCTGTCATGGTTGGGCAAGTCTGTTTAGCCTACTGGATCTGCCCCTGGACTGTAACAGTTTTTTTTTCAAATCTGAAAGTGTTTTTTTCCTAGCTTTATGGTTTGAGGCCTCCTCCAGGGACAGCGTTTTAGTGCTTTCTATAGCTTTTTATAGCTTTGTAGCTTTATACTTTTTTTTTTTTTAGCGATATTTTCGCTAAAACGGGGTCAAAACTAACGATCGCTATATATAACAGAAAAATAAATCCCTGGACTGTAACAAATATCCAACCAGGGCCTCAACCCTGCCTACCCCTCCTAAACCCTTGCCCTCAACAACGCTCACAACACATTTTGAAATTAACGAAAAATCTCCAAACCTCGTTTTTATAACCAATTCGGATCCCTTACAAAATCCCATGATACTTTGCACTACTTTGAAGTTGCTTGAGCAACATGTAAGCATAGCATGCCCTCAACCACACTCCCAACACTCACTCAGAGAAGACAGGCCAGCAGCTTTTGCGCGTTGGCTATAACCATGGTGCATGGAGTGTGTCTGGCCCAGGCCTAGACCTAGGTCAGACGAGCGCCAGCAAGTAGATGATGTTTTTGGCTCACCGCCTGCAGACTTCTCTTCGTGGCTTTGGCCTTTGCCCAGGGGGCTTTGCCCAGGGAGAGACCTACGGGGGGACCCAAGGCTAGGCCCCCCCAAAGCAAGGGGGTAAACACTCAAGTGGTCCATAGAGGCCCGCCGGCTCCGACCCTGGGGGGTGTACATCGTCTCCATGGGGACGCTAGGCCCCCCCCCCGCCTTGGCCGGGGACTTCAGGGGGGCCGCCCCCCCTGGACCCGCCCCCCCTGGGGACATTAGGCTAGGACCCCCTCTGTACGCGTTGGAGGAGGTTATTGAGTCGACAGATGATCGTTGGCTGGCCCCAAAGGGGGCATGCCTCAATGGAATGCCAGGAGCGACTAAGGGACTGCCAGGCTGGCAATCCATTGCTAAGGAGTCCACAGACCTGCGATGACTGCGAGCAGGGACTAAGGGTCTGCCAGGCTGGCAGTCCATTGCCAAGGAGTCCACAGACCTGCGATGACCGCGCGTGCGTGGAGGCATGCCCTGGGTGGGGTGGGGGCCTGGGTGGGGGGCTGAGGGGGCGGGGGGATCTTTGGCTGGGCAGGTATCAGTCTTCGGTTTTGGTTTCGGATTCATGCCCGCCACATTATAAATTTTATCTCCCCCCTGGGTGGAAGCTGCCCCGAAGTTGCCTGAACTGCCATAGCCTGACCCCACGGAAGTTGCCCCCATGCTTGTAATGCTGGTACTGCCTACAGACTGCCCCCCCACCTCGAAGCTGGCTTGGGCGGACGAGTCCAGGGGATTCATCCCTTTGGGGATGGGGGACGGGACCACGGGGCCCTCCTTGTCCGCAGCCCCCCCTGGGGGGAGTCGGAGGGGGCTGCAGCGGGTGGGAATAACAAAGCCCTCATGGTCCACACGGCTGCCCATGTCCATGTCCGCAGCCCCCCCTGGGGTGGCGATGACAAAGCCCTCCTGGTCCACACGGCTGCCCATGTCCATGTCCGCAGCCCCCCCTGGGGTGGCCATGACAAAGCCCTCCTGGTCCACACGGCTTCCTTTCTTCATTCTTGTTGAAGCCCCCCCACCCCTGCCCATTTGCTTCAGACGTCTGTGTTGGGAGTTAGGCGAGCTGATGTTGGTGGTGACAGGCTGTGCAGGTGCAAGTACAGGTGCAGGTTCAAGTGCTCCCGCACTGCCTGGTAACATGCCGCGCTTGCTGCCAGGCTGTGCAGGTTCAAGTACAGGTGCAGGTTCAAGTGCTACCGCACTGCCTGGTAACATGCCGCGCTTGCTGCCAGGCTGTGCAGGTGCAAGTACAGGTGCAGGTTCAAGTGCTACCGCACTGCCTGGTAACATGCCGCGCTTGCTGCCAGGCTGTGCAGGTGCAAGTACAGGTGCAGGTTCAAGTGCTACCGCACTGCCTGGTAACATGCCGCGCTTGCTGCCAGGCTGTGCAGGTGCAAGTACAGGTGCAGGTTCAAGTGCTACCACACTGCCTGGTAACATGCCGCGCTTGCTGCCAGGCTGTGCCGGTGCAGCCAGCAATCCTGTACTGCCTCGTACGCTGTCTGGTACTGCAGATTGGCTGCCGACGACGAGGAGGTTATTAGCAAATCGCTGAGCTGGCGCTGTACCAAAGTCGTGAACTCCAGAAGGTATGTAGGCCACGTTGGGTTGTATTGATGATGGCTCCTCCTCCCCGTCCTCCTCCGCCCCCTCCTCCTCCTCACTCTCCTCACTGTCTTCACTCTCCTCCCACTCCTCACTCTCCTCCTCATCATCATCGTCATTATCCTCCTCCTCCTCCTCCTCATCATCATCATCTACCTCCACCTGAACCTTCTTCACACCAGGGACATCCATGCTGGCAGCTTCCCCGGTTGAGTTCGATTGG
>JACBWV010000099.1:32500-43027 GCA_013435795.1 Chlamydomonas sp. ICE-L
ACAAACCTCCCACATCCCTGCTCTTACATTAGGGTCGCAAGTTTCCCCAACCTGCTCCTTCTATTGGTGCTTGGCCCCGGTGCAAGCGAGCGGGCTGGCTCCTCAACCGCAAGCCTCGTAATAAGGCGTATCATATTTTATTTAACCCCCCCCCCCCCCCCCCCCTCACACACCCACACAAACCTCTCACATCCCCTGCTCTTACATTAGGGTCGCAATTTTTCCCACCTGACCTGCTCCTTCTATTGTGCTTGGCCCCGGTGCAAGCGAGCGGGCTGGCTCCCTTAACCTCAGCCTCGTAATAAGGCGTATCATTTATTTTTACCCCCCCCCCCCCCCCCCCCTCACACACCCACACCCACCTCCCACATCCCCTGCTCTTACATTAGGGACACCAGCTTCCCCAACCTGCTCCTTCTTTGGGTGCTTGGCCCCGGTGCAAGCGAACGGGCTGGCCCCCTCAACCTCAAGCCTCGTAATAAGGCTACCCAGGGGCTTACCATTTATTTATTTACCCCCCCCCCCCCCCCCCCCCCCACCCCCCTCCCACCCCCCACCCCCACACCCCCACACACCCATCCACAGCCCCTGCGCTTACATTAGGGACGCCAGCTTCCCCAACCTGCTCCTTCTGTCTCATTGCTCGTCGGTGCACAAGGTTCAAATGGTCTTTTTTCGCTGCGTCGATCCTGGCCATAGCTGCCTCTCGCCCCCTCTGCTCGTTGTGTACTGCTGTGGTCAGGGTGGCAGGGGGGACCGTGATGGTGGTGGTGGTGGTGGTGGTGGTGGTGGTGGTGGGGGGGGGGGAGGGGGGGGATTTGTATGTATGTGGGTGGGTGGGTGGGTGGGATACAATAATAGCATACCCCCGGTGGGTGGGTGGGTGGGTGGGGATCAATAATAGCATACCCCCGGTGGGTGGGTGGGTGGGTGGGGTGGGATACAATAATAGCATACCCCGGTGGGTGGGTGGGTGGGTGGGTGGTGGGTGGGGATACAATAATAGCATTACCCCGGTGGGTGGGTGGGTGGGTGAGTGGGTGGGTGGGATACAATAATAGCATACCCGGGTGGTTGGGTGGGTGGTGGGTGGGTGGGATACAATAATAGCATACCCCGGTGGGTGGGTGGGTGGGTGGGTGGGATACAATAATAGCATACCCCGGTGGGTGGGTGGGTGGGTGGGTGGGTGGGTGGGATACAATAATAGCATAACCCCGGTGGGTGGGTGTGGGTGGGTGGTGGGTGGGATAGCCCGGTGGGTGGGTGGGTGGTGGGTGGGATAACAATAATAGCATACCCCGGGTGGGTGGGTGGGTGGGTGGGATACAATAATAGCATACCCCGGTGGGTGGGTGGGTGGGTGGGTGGGATACAATAATAGCATACCCCGGTGGGTGGGGGTGGGTGGGATAATAATAGATACCCCGGTGGGTGGGTGGGGTGGGTGGGTGGGATACAATAATAGCATACCCCGGTGGGTGGGTGGGATACAATAGCTGCCTTCGCCCCCTCTGCTCGTTGTGTACTGCTGTGGTCAGGGGTCCAGGGGGGATCGGGGGGGGGGGGGGGGGGGGGGGGGGGGGGGGGGGGGGGGGTGGGTCAGCATTTGTATGTATGTATGTATGTATGTATGTATGTAGTATGTATGTATGTATGTGGGTGGGTGGATGGGATACAACATGTGGATTGTGGGTGGGGTGTGTGGGGGTGTGTGTGTGGGGGGGGTGGGGAGGGGGGGGGGGCGTGCGTGTGTGTGTGTGTAACGTGTGTGTTGTTTTATTGTGCTGTTGTGTTCTTGTGTTCTTGTGCTCTTGTTTTTTCTCTTTTGTGTTGTTCTGTAGTTGTGTGGCTGTGTTGTGTGTGTGTGAGTGGGTGTGTGTGTGTGTGGGTGGGTGGGTGTGTGTGTGGGGGGGGGGGTCTGTATTTGTGTTGCAATGAATATATCATATTGAATACCTTCAGACTCAACCCTCAACTCAATTTGAGTGTGCGCCTGGAAATAAATGACTAAATAATGATAAATAAAATGAAAGAAATTACAGAATAAACACAAACCCAGACTCAACGAGCAACTACATCCAATTCGTGTGTGCGCCAGAAAATAAATTACATATCATGCTAAATAACATGTAAGAAGTTACAGAATTAACACAACCCAGACTCAACCCTCAACTCAATTGGAGTGTGCGCCCGGAAATAAATGACCATGTAATGCTAAATAAAATGGAAGAAGTTACAGAATAAACACAAAACCAGAATCAATCCCGGAATCAACGAGCTAGTACATCCAATTTGTGTGTGCACCAGGAAATTAATAACAAAATAATGCTAAATAAAATGGAAGAAGTTACAGAATAAACACAAACCTAGACTCAACGAGCAACTACATCCAGTTCGTAAGAGCGCCAGATAATAAATTACAATCATGTAAGAACATGTAAGAAGTTACAGAATAAACACAAAACCAGAATCAAGCCCGGAATCAACGAGCTAATACATCCAATTTGTGTGTGCGCCAGGAAATTAATAACATATCATGCTAAATAGCATGTAAGAAGTTACAGAATAAACACAAACCTAGACTCAACGAGCAACTACATCCAGTTCGTAGTGCGCCAGAAAATAAATTACAAATCATGTAAGAACATGTAAGAAGTTACAGAATAAACACAAACCCCGACTCAAGCCCAGACTCGACCCTCAAACTCAATTTGAGTGTGCGCCCGGAAATAAATGACTAAATCATGCTAAATAAAATGAAAGAAGTTACAGAATTAACACAAACCCAGACTCAAGCCCAGACTCAACGAGCTACTAAACCCTATACAAATAAGAATATAAACCACATAAAAACTACAAATAGAACTTAATAGAACACAAATAACCCACAAATAAAACACAAATAAATCCACAAATAGAAGCACACATACAAACACAAATAAAACCACATATAGAAGCACAAATACAAACACAAATAAATCCCACCGTTTAAAAAAACAAATCGGGAGTAAATCACAAATAATGTAAACAACATTTTGTTTTTAAGTAAATCCAACCCTGAACTTGGCTCAATGACTCTAACCATTTTTGACATACTCAATAGAACCAATAAAACCAGTGAAATCCACGAAAACCAATAGGAACCAATACAGCCACCAGTAAATCCAACCGCAATATCCCAATCAATAGGTCCAATAAAAACAGTGCAACCAATAGAAACCAATAGAAGCAATCAAACCACCAAAAAAGTCCAACCGCAAAGTCCAACCGCAAAGTCCCAACACACAAACAGGTAAAACACTTGGCTCAACCTTCAACTCTATTAGCTAGATCACTCTCAACAGAATCAACAGAGCCAATAATCCAGTGAAATCGATGAAAGCAATCAAACCAATGAAACCAATACGGCAAGTGAAAACAATAAAAAACGATGAAACCAACGAGAAGACAACCCATCGCCCTGTCGCTGCTGCCCGTCTGATCATAAATGGTCTAGGTCCTTAACCCCTTATATAAGTTAATCAACCTAGACAACGCCGCCTAACCCCCCTTTGCGCGATCGGTGTGTTGCAGTTCTCGACTTATCGCTTCCCTCGTGGCGACTCATATCCCAGATCTACAACTCCTTTCGCAACCAGGGTGATCAGGTATGCCGCACTCCAAACTGTGTTCAGTTCGTAGACACACTAGAACACTAGAACTATAACTCCTCCTCGCAACCAGGGGTGATCAGGTATGCCGCACTCCAAACTGTGTTCAGTTCGTAGACACACTTCGCACTTATAACAAGTGTAGCTAATGTAGTCGTTTGATGTTCCAGCCAGTTATTTGGCCAGGGACCAGTCCCTTCCCGAGGTCCCTAATTTTTTTTTTTTAAATGTTGTGATCATACACCATGAGTAGCACAACTAAATTCAATTGGAAACTCTGTCAAATATTTAAATGTTTTTTTAAATGTTGTGATCATACACCATGAGTAGCACAACTAAATTCAATTGGAAACTCTGTCAAATATTTACAATGATTGGAATGATTGATTGCTGCAAAAACAAAGATCTGCCTCTTCAACTAGTACAAATGCTTTGAATAGGCTGCCTGAAACAATATAGCACACTAATACACTTTATTCCCTCCTGCAGCAAGCTGCCCACCACCTTCATTATCAGCACAATGTAACATTGCACTCCTCAAATCTAGCTCCTTATCGATAATGGTTGTATCCGATTATCACAACAACATCTTATGTCACAATCCCATGTTGCACAACTTCAGGTATAGCAGCGTTTCCATTCCATGCTGCCATCCATATAACAACAATAATGTATGTTGTAACTCATTACTCATAGAAAAACTAATTCAATAAGTTTGTTCACCATACCCTGCTGTATATTGCATAGTATGGTTCTTTAGTCTGGAGAAAGGGGAAAAAAAACCCGTGTTGTGGTTGCTCTTAATCAAGTAATGCCAATGTATCTTCCACCCATTTGTTTATGTATTGTATGCTTACGGGTGGGGGGACCAATAAGAGCAAACTGATGCTGCAGCCACAGCCACAGAAACTTTTTAGTAGTATAATTAAACCCTAGACAAACATATATGTAGATCGGAATTGTTGGGTTATCAACCCAACTGTCCGGTCCCATGTAGCACTCATAAAAGCCATCACACCCTGAGTTTTTGTCTGCCCCTTTCCTTTCAGGCTCCCTTCCTTGTAAAGGCCCCCCCCCAAGAGCGCTGCTCCCTCCCTTCCCTTTGCCAACTGCTTTTCGCCGACCATAGTGTTTAGCTCAGCTTACCCAACCCAGCCTGCCCCATGGCCCAAGTCCTCTCGCTCTTGGTGCTGCCTCAATAACTCTACAAACACCGATCCCCTGGGGAGCTTCTCGGTCATGGGTAAGCGACCATGTGAAACGGTCTTACGCCGCAATGCTCTTGGTAGGGAACTCCAGGCTTTCCTTGCTACCAACCCCCCTCCTCTACCCAACCTCCTAGCTACCGCTCGTCCTCAAGAGGTGCTAGTCTTCATGCAGAGCCAGTTCATTCTTGGGCATGCTGGTAGCCTTCTTCCTGGTATGACAGACCCCGTGGCTTCTCCTAGTGGTGTATCTGGTGCTTTGAGCCACTTCGCTACTCTCTTTGAGGATTGGGGGGCCGGTCGTGGCCCTATGATGAAACCATGGCTCTGGCAACCCTTGTGACAGCCATGAAGTCAAAAAGCGGTATAGCAGGGTTATACCGTGTTCTCCAAGAGGCCCCCCTTGCTATCAAGAATCTTCTGCTGTACCCCTTACTAAGCCCAAGGCCGACCTACTGCTGGCCTATCTAGATCAGCAGATAGAACTCTCTGCCTCCCCTTTTCAGAAACTGAGTTTGGCCCGTGATGCCCTCCTTTGCTTGTTTTTCCTGGACAGTGCATGCGGGGGAAAGAAGGTGGTACACTATGTCCCATGCCTGGCCGACTTCCCTACTTGGACAAAATCCCATCTTCCCATCCACTGGCTATGTCTCTGCTTGCCCCTGCCACCAAGGTTATGAGCTTGCCTACACCCATGGTACCGAGACAACAAGAGATCCCGTAATCACCGGAGCCCCATCCCCTTTATCTTGGGTCCCCAGCCTGCTCTCTTGCTTTCTCACCGGCTCTGGCCTTTCACATGGAGGAATGCCATGTGCCGCTGGATTCACCCCTTCTCACTCCCTCGTTCCGTTCCAGCGGCCCCCAATCACTCTCAGTTTAAAGGGCACCGTACAGCACCTCGAGTTATCCACAGATCCACAAGCACCTTGGAGATAGTGGGCTCGACAATCGGAGAGACCCAGCCAAGCTGTAGGCGTGGTACCTTTCAGGCTCCTCCCGGTTCCGCTATGACTCCTCCCGGACCATCTCTGGCAGTCGTGCACTCTGCTCGGCATGGAGAGCAGGGAAAGACGGGCGGGGAGGGGGGGGTGGGGGTTGAGCTTCATGGGACACTGGGGCCGTTTCAAACCTTAGGTTTGATTTTGTATTGGAAAGATGACCCTCTTTCATACGTGATTTAAATCATTTATTGGCCCTCCTTAGTTACCCAGGTATAGACGTCTTCTGAATCATTGTAGAGGCAAGCACTAGATAGCGCAGTGTGAAAGGTCAAGGAAAGTAAGGTTGGTCGCGACAGTGGGCTTACGCTGCGTTGTTCGACTATATTTATATCGGTGGTGTCTATGATTAGTGTGTGGAGGGGGACATGGGTGTTTGTTTGGTTACAGTCCTGTACAGGTCCTTGCGCTGTGATGTCGAAAGATACATAAACCATCATGTAAGGAAATCCAATCATGTAAGGAAGTACTATCATGTAGGGGACTGGTAACGTAATCCAGATCATTGTAAGGGAGAGGTGGGAACGTATCATGTAAGAACTGTAACAATGCGAATCCTGTAAGGAAAATTAAACTTATCATGTAAGGGGGACTGTGTTTAACAATGCAATCATGTAAGGAATTAACTGATCATGTAGGGGGATCGTTTGTAACAATCCGCCAAGTATGTAAGGGAAGGTTAACTATGTCATGTAAGGGACTGGTAGAACAATCCAATCATGTAGGATGTTGTGCTCGATTGTTCAGTGTCCATGTTTTTTGTAATAATGTGGTTTGCTTAGTTCTTGTATCATTGTCGCTTCATTCCGATGCCCTATGCCCTCCTCATGTAGGGGTGGGTGGGGGGCTCTTAAAAATCAAGGTAGATTTAGCGCCACAGGTTGAGCTGCTGGTCTCATAAAAAACATGACAGATATCCGTGGGAGACTTGGACTATCTCGCCTACAGAATTGGAAACTCAAGCGTTTACCCCCTGAGACGTGTGATTCTGTGGGCGAGGTGGGGTGTACTACAAGACCTTCAGGGCATTCAGGGCAGATGGTCGAGTTATTGAGATGCTCTCGCATGTCTCATCCCCTGACGTCAGGTCGTACGCACGTGCGGGTGGTACCCTGTAGCTAAAATGGGGTAGTAGGCGTTGTGGCTTGCCGTTCAGCTAGCAAAAGAAATAGGTAGGTCGGGACCCCGCAGGCTGTTTCAGCTTATAATCGGTTCCATAACCCTTGTCGCTGGCCCCGTCTGATTAATTAAATGGTCAGGTCCTTTAACCCTTATATAAGTTAATTCAAACCTAGACCACGCCGCCAACCCCCACCACCTGGCCTCCTAGGCCACCACCCAACAGCCTGGGAGGAGCCTTGCAAGAGGGACCAAGTGGGGAGAGTGGGGCTGGGCACGGCAAGGCCCAGCAAACTCAAACCCATGTCGGCACTAAACAGCTTGCGGACTGCGGTACCTCGAGGACACCTGTCCCTCCTCTGGGTTTTGCAGGGGGTAGGTACCGTAACCCTAGGGTTATAAACAAGGTTGGCTTGTGTGGTGCAGCAGCACCATCCTCTAGTAGAGGGGTAAGCCTGCTATCCACAGGGCTGTCCAACACTGAGGCCCATGTGGCTTTGTCCAAACACTATGGCAGCGTCACGAGGGACACGGAAAAGTGGGCGGAGGGGAGGGAGTTGTGTGGCAACGGAAAGAAATTGGATGGGGCAACGATGGAGGTGACCGACAGTGAGGTTGAAGTGAGGGTTAGTTACGGGGACGGAGCCGGGTGGGCTGGAGGTGGGTTGTGGCGGGGTGGTGTCCAGGGAATTTGTTTTGGCGGGAAGACAAACGAAAGAGGTGGGTATACCCTGGGGGCCCGCCTTGAAGAGGGGGGCTCGCCAAACAATAAAAACATAAGGAAACAAGGAGAAGACAAAAATGAACGAATTATTAACAAAGCGAGAAGAGAGAGAAAATGTGAAGTGCCTGGTGTTAAATCCTAAACTCTGATCATAAACGCGATCAACTCCCATTGCCGCATCCTCATCAGGGCCTAGTGCATCGTCGCGGCTGCGTGTCCCTTGGTCCGATCTCTGCCCGGCGGGGTGGCTGGGCTTCCACGAAGGGCCCAGTAGCAAGGGGGGCTGGGATTGGCGGGTTTTGTGCTGTCGGCTGGGGCGAGACTTGCTAAAGGAAAGTGAGCTACTCTTGTCACCAGGGGCTTGTTACAATTGGGCTGTCGGACACCCGGATAGGGTCGGGGTGCTGCTAGTGGCCAGACATGCTTGGGGCCAGAGATTCTGGGGGGAGGGAAAGGGGGGGGGGGGGGGGGGATGGGGATCAATAAGCAGGGTCAGTAATGGTGGGGGTGGTGGTTGGTATGGGGTGGGGGGTGAGGGGGGGGTGAGGGGGGGGGGGGGGGGGGGGGGGGGGGGGGCTTACATTAAAGCTGTATGGGCACAATCAAGTTCTATGCCAGACGTCGTAAGCGACATTCAAAATTGGGGGAGTGATCACGAAGGAGCGACAGGTGGCAACGGAAGCGAGTTAGTTACGAGACCATTGGCTGACCTGTCAGGCTTCATCTCAGTCAGACGGTCGGTCACACAGACGGACAAATGGGTAACCATGGGGGCTCCCGCCCCCTTGAAGAGGGGGCTCTGCCAAAAACAACTGCTAGTGGCACTCCAAAGGCTGCTGGGAGCCAGGGTACTTCAAATGGCCAAATTGGCCAGCGCTTCAGCGCACTTGAAAACAAAAGTTAGAAAGTTTTTTGTAGTGCAAAAAGCGCAACAATTGCTTGCTGCACCCACAGGGGGTTGCAAACAACTGCGCTTAAAGCGCAGAGGGGGTCAAAAAGTCAGCGCTCAAAAGCGCAAAAACGTGCGCTTTGAATTACCCTGCTGGGAGCACCATGGTGATAATTATAGATACTGGTTTAATTTCCTTTAAGACAAAAAGGTGTGGGTTGTAGGTCGTTTGTGGGGTGGGTGGGGTGGGGCACACACACACACACATACACACACATCACAAACAAACACGAAAATCAAAGAATCTATGGGAACAGAAAGCGTTACACCGGGGCTGTCCCTTCCATGAACCATATCAGGGCCTCATTGCTGCGTGTGGTGTGTGTGTGTGATGCAGAATGCCATGGTGGTGGTGGTGTGTGGGTGGGTGCAGCCAGTCTTTGTGTGTTTTTATGTGTTAGGGTTTAGCTAAGTCTGTGTATTTCTGAACCCCCCATCCACCTCTCTCCACCCCATGCACCTCCTCAACCCCCATGCCACCCTCCTCAACCACCATGCGCACCTCCCTCCACCCCCATGTCACCTCACTGAACCCACATTTGCAACTTCTCTACCCCATTGCACTGCCTAAACCCCCATGCACTCCCCAACCCCATGCACCTCTCTCAACCCACATGCACCTCCCTCAACCCCATGCAACTCTATCAACCCCCATAACCTCCCTCAAACCCCATGCCACCTCTCTCAACCCCCATGCACCTCCATCAACCCCCATGCACTCTCTCACCCCCATGCACCTCCATAAACCCCATGCACCTCACTCAAACCCCATCTTGCACCTCCCTCCAACCCATGCACCTACCTCCACACCCCATTTGCCACTAGGCAACCCCAGGAAAACCTCCATCAACCCCCATGCACATCCCTCCAACCCCATGAACCTACCTCCACCCCCCATGCACCTCCCTCCACACCCATGCCACCTCCCTCCACCAAAGGCCCTCCATCACACCACCATGCACTCCCTCAACCCCCATGCACCTCCCTAAAACACAATGCACCTCCCTCCACCCCCATGCACCCCTCCACCCCCTGCACCTCCCTCCACCCCCATGCACCTCCCCCACCCCCATGCACCTCCCCTCCACCCCATGCACCTCCCTAAACCCCATGCACCTCACCTCAACCCAATGCACCTCCGCACACCCCCATGCCACCTCCCTCAACCCCCATTGCACCGCCTAAACCCATGACCTCACTCAACCCCCAGCACCTCCCTCAACCCCCATGCACCTCCATCACCCCCATCCCTCCTCCACCCCCATGCACCTCCCTCAACCCCCATGCACCTACCCTCAACCCCATGCACCTCCGTCAACCACCATGCACCTCTTCTCCATCATGCACCTCCATCCACCCCCATGCACCTCCCTTCACCCCATGCACCTCCCTCCACCCCCATGCACCTCCCTCCCCCCCCCATGTGCACCTACCTCCACCCCATGCAGTCCTCCAAACCCCATGCACCTCTCCAAACCAGGGCAGCTCCGAGGGGATTAGCAAACACACACGTAACACCCACGACACCACACCAACCACACAAACACACACACACACACACACCACAACACACACACACACAAACACACACACCACCACCACCATCACGACTCACACCACAACACACTACACCACACACCACACACACCACACACACACACTAACACACACACACACAAACACACCACAACAACACGCAACAAAACACACAACACGAACAACACACACAAAACAAACCCACCACACACACACAAAAACACACACACCACACACACCATACACACCACACATACACAAACATGCATACATATCCCCCCCCCCCCCCCCCCCCGCCCCCCCCCCCACACACACCACCACCACCCAGCCCACCCACCCA
>JACBWV010000099.1:50986-260667 GCA_013435795.1 Chlamydomonas sp. ICE-L
TTGACCACGGCAGACAAGCTCCCTGCCATGGTCGTTACTATCGGCCGATTTCCGCGTCGCTTGTAACGTGCCTAGGCATTGTAACCTGAAAGCCGGCACAGCTTTTTAAATTTCACACTAAACCCCTACACTGACTGTCATGGGCTGGCTTCTAGCTTGTGTCGTGCCCTCCCTTGTAACCTGAAAGCTGGCGCTGCTTTTTAAATTTCACACTAAACCCCTACACTGACTGTCATGGGCTGGCTTCTAGCTTGTGACGTGCCCTCCCTGTAACTGAAAGATGCAATGCTTTTAAATTCCAACTAAACCCCTTACCACTGGACTGCCATGGGCTGGCTTCTAGCTTGTGACGCGCCCTCCCTTGTAACCTGAAAGCTGGCACTGCTTTTTAAATTCCACACTAAACCCCTACACTGACTGCCATGGGCTGGCTTCTAGATTGTGACGTGCCCTCCCTTGTAACTGAAAGCGGCACGCTTTTTAAATTCCCACTAAACCCGAACACTGATGTCATGGGCTGGCTTCTAGCTTGGACGAGCCCCCCCCTCCCTTGTAACTGAAAGTGGCACGCTTTTTTACATTTCACCACTAAAACCCCTACAACTGACTGTTGTGGGCTGGCTTCTCAGCCGGGTGCGGCATGGACTGCATGGTGCGACTGGAAGAGGCGGGTGCGGCATGGACGTGAACTCACCCAAACCCACCCCTTACGCCCCACCCCACATCCCCAATCCCACACACCTATATGGTGGGCCTACTTGGTGCCTACTAGTAGTAGTCCCGTTGTCCTGCACGTGCCGCTTGGTTTAGTGGTTTTCATGTAACAGGGGTTCTGATTTGCAGCCGCTACAAGCTTCTATTGTGCTTGAACAATCGCCAGAATCATTGTCTTAAGGTAGTCATGATGAATTTACGCAATACTCTGTTGGGGTTGAGGCGATCGTTCCTTCCAAGCTGAAGGTTGTCTCGCTGTATAACGATGACGCGTTTGTGAGGGGTTGTTCTTCTGTTTGGAGATCATGTACGTTCTGTGGTGTTTACGTCAACTCTGCAGATGGGGCGTTCACACCGCTCACCGTTCACCAGGGAGGCAGACAGTTCCCTGTTCACCAATCCCCTTCCATGCTCGCAACAAACTCAGGCTGAGCAGTTCCATGCCGCTATTCCTCGCCTCTTGCGCCTGGTTGCTGTGGACCCCTTGGATTCATCCACCTGCACAGGGTGAGTGATCGTGGTAGAGCCCCCCGGGGATTCCTGTGCGTAGCACCTTCATGCTTCTAGCAGCCTGTGGGTATCTGTTAGCCTGCCTGCTTGGTGAACGGTGAACGTGTGAACGCCCCATCTGCTTAGCTGAAACAAACACCACATAACGTACATGTTGTCCTTCTAATGTGTATGTTCCCTTGTCTCTGCAGAATGGCTACTTTAAGGCTGGGAAGCCTTCTAGCACCACAGCTTCGCGCACGCTCAACTCACAAGACAGCTCCAGAACAAGCAGTCAAACAGACACAAGCACAAGCAGTCAAATGGACACGGGCATAAGCAGTCAAAACAGACACAAGCACAAGCAGTCAAATGGACGCTGACTTCATGGAGGATGAAGACTTCTCTGTCTGCTCGGCTGATGAGTATAAGAGTAGTCCTGATCATATCCTGTTTGAGGTGTCGGTTCAGTATCCATGGAGAGACCTCGCCATCTCTGCCCCCCGAGTTCAGTTTGAGGTGGCACCCTCTACTTCCCTCCTCCTTGAAGGCCACGGCCTGTAACATGTTCAAGACTCTCCTGTCTGCCCAGTTCCCCACCACCTTGACGAACTAAATGCCACCCTCAAATAGGCATCTGGGATGTAGTGATTACTCAATCAATGTGATTAGCATATAAGCTTGATGAGAATTACTGATTGTCGCGATACATTCTACATATTTGCAACTAAACTTTTAATGTGGCCATGCCCCATTTGTAAGTGTGCAAGTGCACAACGGGATTGTTCAGGACGTTGTGTCCTCCGTTGCAAACTCAACATGGGGAGGCTGGGTTGACCACAAGGAAGGGCCTGTTGTGCCGCATGACGCAGGCTATCCAATTGGTTGCATCTCAGACAGCAGAGCTGGGGGTCCTCCTGGAGCACCCTGTCGCACACTGAAGTACCCTGGTGCACATTTGGGGGTCCTCATGGAGCACCCTGTTGCACACTTGGGGGTCCTCATGGATTACCCTGTTGCACATTTGGGGGTCCTCATTTGGGAGTACCCTGTTGCACACTTGTACTGGGGGTCCTCCTGAAGTACCCTGTTGCACACTTGTACTGGGGGTCCTCCTGGAGTACCCTGTTGCACACTTGTACTGGGGGTCCTCATGGAGCACCCTGTTGCACACTTGTACTGGGGGTCCTCGTGAAGTACCCCTGTTGCACCTTGTACTGGGGGTCCTCCTGAAGTACCCTGTTGCACACTTGTACTGGGGGTCCTCCTGAAGTACCCCTGTTGCACACTTGGCTGATTTTTTCCCTATGAAATTAATTAGAGCACAATAGACTCGCCTGGAGCCACCGACCACACATAACTTGCTCCTAGATGCACCATTCTGCCTCTCTGTCCCACCGTTCTGCAGCGCTCCAGTTTTAGCACTACTTTAGACAGTCAATGCCACGATGTCTGAGTGTCTTTTTTTTATGTCCCAGAGTGCTAAAGCCACACTCGTGCACGTTGTGTATTTACCGTCCAAGCTCCTGTTTTGTCTGCCTTGCTTTCAGCTTCCTCATGCACTAACTAACCTCTTGCCATAGCCTAAATAGCCAACATAGGGAGCTCCTTATAAGCTGTTACTTGTAGCTGAAAATATATCAGTGCCACGCAGGGAACTGCTCAGAAGGTGTTATTTGTGGTTGAAAATATATCAGTGCCACGTAGGGAACTGCTTAGAAGCTGTTATTTGTAGCTGAAAATATATCAGTGCCACATAGGGAGCTGCTGAGAAGCTGTTATTTGTGGCTGAAAAGATCTCAGTGCCACAAAGGATGCGTTTCAGTGGCAGAGACTGGTGTTTGGTGTTGACACAGTTTCTTCTGTTTCCTAGCATTGTCTCTCGCGTAGACTAGATTTTGAATTCTTACATGATTCTTCACCTCGACGCATATAATTGTTTGGATGTTTTGCCCATTTTCAAGAAAATGGGCTGTAGGGGTGTCCCAAAGTACGGTAATAAGGCACCTCTTGTTATATCTCACATCCCCAGCATCTAGATTAAATAAGCATACTGCCCCATGACATCTCTCTATGACTCATGTGCTGGGTTTGTAGTGCTCTGGTTGAATGCACATGTATGCCTGCCTTGTGCCAGGGGGGCCCTACAACTTTTCTAACATGTCCATGTGGCATAGAAGTTGGTACCCAAACATGATTTTATTTATATTTGTGTAACATTCAGTTTACCCAACCCTTGAGTTCCAAATTTTATTGGTATAAAGCCCTTCATTGTCCATGGTCCACAAGTGTGAAGAGGTCGTCCCTGCAGATTTTACAGTTCCTACCCCCTCTCACACACACACTTCGTGACTAGTCACACTCAGGGTACTCCAGGAGGACCCCAGCCCTGCTGCCTGAGACGCAATTAATTGTATAGCCTGCGTCCTGCAACGCAACGGACCCATCCTTCTTGTCAGCTTGAACTTGGTAACATAGCTTGAACTTGGTAACATAGCTTCAGCTAGCAATTTGCCTTCTGGTCAACGGGAGTCCCTCAAATACAGGACGTGTTCTAATGGCATGCGGATAGGGAGACCCACTCTTAGATGCGAAAATCCTCCTTTGAAAAGAAAAAAATACACCAACCTGCAGTAGGCAAAAAATGCTATGCTTGACGACAGCATGTACTTCAGCAGTTTTTTTGTGCGACTAGTAGTCAATTCTGCGACCTAGGTGCGACCCTCAGGTGTGCCAGTTTAGGGCGAAATGGGCCCTTGGTCGCCACGAAGTACGACCGCGAATGAGTGATTTGTGCCCTGGGTCGCACCTTGGTCGCACAGGCACAGCCCAGGTAGGTAGCTCAGGCCTACCCCTGGTGTAAGTTACCGGTACCCAGTCAGTATTTTGTGAAAGTGACCCCATGAATCATGCTTGGGCCCACCTGCCTAGCAAGACAATTCAGATGTATAGCTCGAGTCCTGAGCAACTGCAGTGCTTTGCGATTATAATTCCGGTATGGATGTACACAACTACGGTACACATACTATAGGACGACATGCTTTGGCTTCTAGGAAGAACCGTCTTTTTAATACTACAGATTTTTGCTCTAACTGTATTTTGCATTCTGTACTTTGGGATGTGGTATAAGGCAGTAGCGTTTGTACTACCCCTATAACACTTATTCTCCTTCTTCTTCTCATGTATAGTCTGCCGGCTGACGGTGAGCGGCCTGAAGGCTGATGTAGATGTAATCAATCCAAACCATATAGTTATGAAATGAGTTTCACCACCCATGATACAGCATCCCTTAAAACGCATTTGTATGTTAGTCATTTTACAGCCCGGGGGTAGCCAAATAGGCTTAAGGGACTTGCCCAACCTTGCAAACAGGTGGTAATAAAAAACAAGCACTGGTGAACTGAACCCCAACAAATCGAAAGTGATGGGGGCACAGAGTTTGTGCAATGAAGTTCATTTAACCTGGAACGTGTAACACCTAATACATGCTTTCGTAATTAAATAATCTTCAACCAACTGACGGGTCTCCTTGAGCTAGTCAAAGACACATAGGATTTCGTTGGTGACAAATGTGGACCTATTCCTACAGAAGTATACGCCCTTGGGTCGGCGGGAGAAACCTATCCACAACTTATCACACCTGCACAACAATACGACAGTCCAGTATCCACAGGGGAGTGTACAGGGCACCTCCAACAAACCTGCACGTGAAAGAAAGCTGGGAGACTGGGCCACACTTCATCAGCTATCACTCCTGCAAACAGATCGAGCCAAGCCACCTCTTAACGGCTGTCACCCGTGCGAGTAGATTGTGCCAAGCCACACTTTATCAGCTGTCACTCCTGCAAGCAGATTGAGCCAAGCCACCTCTCATCAGCTGTCACTCCTGAAAGCAGATTGAGCCAAGCCACCTCTTAACGGCTGCCATTCCTGCAAGCAGATTGAGCCAAGCCACCTGTCAACGGCTGTCACTCCTGCAAGCCACCCCTTAGCGGCTGTCACTCCTGCAAGGCAGATTCAGCAGAAAATAAGACAATGTAAGATATATAGGGAACTGCAAATCACATGATGTTGACCAATGACGAGTATGATATCATATTGATATATCATACAAAAATCATATGATTTAATATCATATGATATGATGCCCCAGGCCAAAGTTACCTAGTCAGACTGCCGGCATCATATGATATCATCTGATGACATGATATCATATGATATTATATTGCCGATCCCTAAACATATATGATGTAGTGGACACGATGTTGACTTTCCCCAAATGTGGCGTACGGGAGGTTCCCCTTAACACCACGCCCCTTCAGGCGGTATCTTCCAATTTTTTAGTGGATACATTATAGATGTAATATATGAGGCCTTCATGGACATTCCCTCTCCATGAGCGCTCCCGCCCTTGCACCGCTCATCCCATCCCTACAAGCTCTTCTCGTTGTAGCAACGGTCGAGGAATTGTTGTAGCAAACGCACGATGAAGTGAGTTAATAGGATGTAATGTTCTGGTCAAAAACAGAGCCTGGCCAAACTGGGTTACTGCACATGAAGAAGAAGCCACAGGTAAAGAGCTTTTCAATTCCGCAGGCCCGGTGTCTACAACCGGGCTGGAATCTGAGCCAGCATTCGCAAGTTTTTTGTACACTGAATTTACGTGTGTGTGTGTGTGTGGAAGGTCTTGAATGGTGGTGGTTGCAAGTGTGTGCGTGGTGGTGGTGGGGGGTCATTAGATGGTGGTGGTCGGCAGTGAGACGAGTGTTGACAGTGTGTGTGTGTGTGGTGGTGGTGGTAGTGTGTGTGTGTGTGGGGGGGTCATACGATGGTGGCGGTGGGTATTGAGATGATTGTTTAAAGTGTGTGTGTGTGTGTGTGGTGGTGGTGGTAGTGTGTGTGTGTGTGTGTGTGTGTGGGGGGGGGGGGGGTCATAAGATGGTGGCGGTGGGTATTGAGACGATTGCTTCAAGTGTGTGTGTGTGGTGTGTGTGTGTGTGTGTGTGTGGGGGGGGGGGGTCATAAGATGGTGGCGGTGGGTATTGAGATGATTGCTTAAAGTGCGTGTGCTGTGTGTGTGGTGTGTGTGGTGGTAGGTAGTGTGTGTGTGTGTGTGGGGGTCATAAGATGGTGGTGGTGGGTATCGAGATGATGCTTAAAGTGTGTATGTGTGTGTGGTGTGTGTGTGGTGTGTGGGGGGGGGTCATAAGATGGTGGCGGTGGGTATTGAGATGATTGTTTAAAGGGTGTGTGTTTTGTGTGTTTGTGTGTTTGTGTGTGTGTTGGGGGGGGGGGGGGGGGGGGGGTCATTAGATGGTGGTAGTTGGTAGTGAGATGAGTATTGAAAGTGTGTGTGCTTGTTTGTATGCGTGTGGGTGTGGGTGGTGGTGGGGTCATTAGATGGTGGTGGTTGGAAGTGAGAGGAGTGTTGGAAGGGTGAGAGGGTGTGTGTGTGGTGGTGTGGGGGGGGGTCTTTAGATGGTGGTGGTTGGAATTGAGATGAGTATTGAAAGTGTGTGTGTGTGTGTGTGTGTGTGTTTGTGTGTGTGTGGGGGGGGGGGGGGTCTTCAGATGGTGGTGGTTGGCAGTGAGAGGAGTGTTGGAAGGGTGAGAGGGTGTGTGTGTGTACAGCCTGCTCTTTATCCCCTTCGTCTTTCTGCATGATCAAAGCCCTTAGCTGAAGCAAAGGGGAAAAGGTTTGGAGATGGCGAGTACGTGTGCGTGCCTGTGGGTGCAGGTGGGCATGGCTGGGTGGGGTGGAGGAAAGGGGGGTGACGGGAGCAGGAAGGAGAGTGTGTGTGAAGGGGTGGGGGGCAGGAGGATGTAGGAACAAGTAGGAGGTTGTGTGGGTCTGGGTGGGTGGGTGGGGCGGCGGCGGATTGGTATGCATGTGTGATACTGGGGTGGTGGGTAGGGAGGGGAGTCTATATTTGCAGTTTCAGTGGGGGGAAACATCCTGCCTGTGTGCGCAAAGAGAGGGGGGGTGGGCGGGTGGGGATAGGGGAATACAAGGGTGTAACCTGTTCTGTAACCCAGTCCAGAACAAGTGTGGACAACGGCCACATGGGCACAGAGCTAGTATATACATACATATATGATTATGGATGTCTATATCGTACTGGTCCCCAAGTTTATCGTATGATATATCATACAATATTGTACGATAGCATACTTGACAACCCTACATATATACACGATAATGACATGACATGACATGAGATAAACACCTTACCTCCTGGGGGAGCGTGACCTGCTTGCAGATCTGCTTGCGGCCCTGCGGGGTGATGGGATGGGGCTTTAGCGCGTCCAGCGGGGCTCTTAGATCGGCCAGCCGGGCTTTTGGACCGACGCGCGGGGGCTCTTTGAACGTCCAGCAGGGCTCCTGGATCGTCCAGCTGGGCTCTTAGATCGAATAGCAGGGCTTTTGGGGCGACGAGCGGGGCTCTTTGAACGACGAGCAGGGCTCTTAGAGCGACCAGCGGGACTCTTAGAGCGACCAGCGGGGCTCTTAGAACGTCGAACGGGGCTCCTGGTAAGACAGTTCAGAGAACGAAATCGACTTTTTTCCGACCTGGACCAAATTAATAAGGCATATTAGGCAAATTAATTTGGCATAGCTGTGTACCCAAGTTCAGGTTAGGCAAATTAATCAGGCATTTTAGGCAAATTAATTAGGCATTTTAGGCAAATTAATTAGGCATTTTAGGCTATTTAATTAGGCATTTTAGGCAAATTAATTAGGCATTTAGGCAAACTAATTAGGCATTTAGGCTATTTAATTAGGCATTTTAGGCTATTTAATTAGGCATTTTAGGCAAATTAATTAGGCATTTTAGGCTATTTAATTAGGCATTTTAGGCAAATTAATTAGGCATTTTAGGCAAATTAATTAGGCAATTCATAGCTATGTAACCAATTCCAAATTAGGTAAGGTTGGAATACAAATTAAAAATTGATCTTTTTCAAGCATTGTTCTGGAATTTATTTTTGGATTTTGGACGCAGAATTAATATTCTACTGGAATTTCTTTCCAAATGACTTTAATAACAGTGGCTTCCTCTTCACAGAAAATATATGGCTGTGCACTAGCCAGCTGATACGGCTGGCAAAAGCCGAAGAGGGTACATATGCATAGGGAACGACGATATGATATCATATGATGACGGCAGTCTGACTAGGCCTAAGTTACCATGTATATACGATATCATAGAATGCAATTTGTATGATATCAAATGATACCATACTCGCCTTAGATCAACATCATATGATATGCCGGTCCCCACACATATGTATGCTTTACCATTTCCACAGCAAATTAGGGGGGGCTTCAGGGGGGGGGGGGGGGGGGGGGGGGGGGGCAGTCGGGGAAGTTGCACATATACCGCACGATGAAATTGGGACCTTAAGGGTTATAAGCCCCCAAACCATATACACAAGTGGTATAATAGGTACTAGAAAAAACCTTCCTAACTGCCCCAAGGTATTCAGCACCCCTACGGCACCCTTCCCACCCATACCCCCTATGGCAACTTTTGCACCCCCTGCAGCACCCTTCCGACCCACACTGCACCCTTCCAAGCTGAATTGTGTACTCAGGAGAATGGTATAGTAGAGTTTATGCTACCAGTTCACTCTGCCGGCGGACGGTGAGCAGCCTGACGGTCCCTGCACCATGTAATCAAACCAAGCTGTAATTTTCTACATGCTTTCAAAATAGCATGTAACCAAAACCGTGTGAGTGAATTGTGTAATCAGGAGTGTGGTGCACTACAGTTTATACTAACCAGGTTCACTCTGCCAGCAGACGGTGAGCGGCCTGAAGGCTGATAGGCCATGCAATCAAACCAAGCTGTCATATTCTATATGTTTTCAAAATAGCATGTGGCCAAAACCGTGTGAGTGAATCGTGTACTTGGGAGTGTGGTGTAGAAGTGTTTATGCTACCTATGTTCACTCTGCCGGCGGACGGTGAGCAGCCTGAAGGCTGATAGGTCATGTAATCAAAACAGGCTGAAGTAGCCTCGAAAAGCTTCGTGCATGTGGGCAACTTGCATGGGCACCTTTTCCACACCCAGGTTGCTTCAAATATGGACATGCCATGGTCCCAGCCTCCCCAACCGCCACCACATATATTGGCCATGGCCCCAACCGCCACCAAACATCCGAGCGTCAGAACTAGGCGAAAACTGTGATGCTAGAAAAGTTATACAGTTTGAGCGTCTTTTCTTTGCGCCCTCTCTCACGTTTGACAGAGAGCCGATTTCATCTGCGGAGGTCACCCCCCCCCCCCCCCCCCCCCCCCACACACACCACACCACCCCATCTCACACCACACCACGCTCTTTCAATCCACAGGAGCAGGAGCCCCCCTCCGCAGTGGACGCTTCCCAAGCCGCTCCCTCTTCCGTTTGACGGAGAGCCGATTTCATCTGCAGAGGTCAACCACCCCTCCCCCCCCCCCCCACCATCTCACACCACACCACACCATCTCACACCACACCACGCACTTTCAATCCACAGGAGCAAGAGCCCCCCTCCGCCGTGGGCGCTTCCCAAGCCGCTCCCTCTTCCATCTGACGGAGAGCCGATTTCATCTGCAGAAGTCAACCCCCCCTCCCCCCCCCCCCCCCCCCCCCCCCCCCCCACACACACACACACCATCTCACACCACACCACGCTCTTTCAATCCACAGGAGCAAGAGCCCCCCTCCGCCGTGGGCACTTCCCAAGCCGCTCCCTCTTCCGTCTGACGGAGTGCCGATTTCATCAGCGGGGGTCGGTCTGACGCTGAACTACCCTACCCCATGTCCCACACTACCATCTCGCACACTACCCCATCCAACACCACACCACCCCCTTTCAATCCACAGGAGCAAGAGCCCCCTGCTGTCGACGCTCCCCAAGCCGCTCCCTCATCCGTCTGATGGAGAGCTGATTTCATCTGTGGAGGTCAACCACCCCACCACCCACCCCACCCCATCCCACACCACCCCCTTTTCATCCACAGGAGCAGGAGCCCCCCAAATCGTAAACGCTTCGAGCTTTTCATTGAATTTCATCTGCGGAGTTCAGTCTGCCGCTAGACTACCCTACTTGGAGGCTCAAGCCAGGCTCCTGGAGCGACGGACGGGGCCCTTGGAGGGTCCAACTGCCCTACACAGAGGCTGGAGCTGAACCTGTGCCGATTGTATCCGTGGAAGTCGGTCAGTTGCTGAACTACCCTACCTGGAGGCTCGAGCTGGGCTCCTGGAGCGACGGATGGGGCTCTTGGAGCGTCCGACAGGGCTCCTGGAGCGACGGACTGGGCTTTTAGATCGGCGCACAGGGCTCCTAGAGCGACGAACGGGGCTTCTGGATCGGTGCGCGGGGCTCCTGGAGCGAGAGCGGCTTGGGGAGCGTCCACGGCGGGGGGGGCTCCTGCTCCTGTGGATTGAAAGGGGGGGAGTGGTGTGACGTGGGATGGTGAGGTGTGTGGGATGCGGTGGTGTGTGAGATGGGGTGGTGTGTGAGATGGGGTGGTGTGTGAGATGGGGTGGTGTGTGTGTGGTGTGGTGTGGGAGGGGTGGGTTCAAGGATCATGTCAGGTTAGAGAGGGGTGGGGCGTGGTGGTGTGGGTGGGCTGCATGGGGTAGGGTGGGATGGGTAGAGGTGAAAGTGGCATGGTGTGGCCCACAATTGGCGTGGGATGGGGTGGGGGTGAGGGATGAACTCATATCTCACCCAATCCAATCCTCTCTTATACAGTCATATCCATTCTTGCCCTGGATGTATGTTGTTGAAAAAACAATCTGCTCCTGCCCCACTGATTTTCTTTACGGCTACCAGCACCAGCTTCCAGGCAGCTCCCTCAGACTGCTACCCCACTGTTTTTCTTTTTGGCTACCAGCACCAGCTTCCAGGCAGCTCCCTGGGACTGCTACCCCACTGTTTTCCTTTTCGGCTACCAGCACCAGCTTCTAGGCAGCTCCCTGAGACTGATACTGGGCCGAAGCCAAAGGTTCCAGGAGCACTGGAAAGCTGACAGTATCAGCTTACAGGAGCACCAGTTTTCTAATGGTTTAGATGAAGAGAGAGCATAGGGAGCTGCCTGGAAGCTGCTGCTCGTAGCTGTAAAGCATAAGTATGTCCGACCCATTTCTATCTCCTCTGTTCTTTTTTTGGGCTACGCATAGCAGCTTCTAGGCAACCCTTTTTACCCACCCTTGGGCCAAATTAAACGCTGGCTAGTGCATCTGAAAGCTGGCATGGCAGGTATTCCAATGCAGTTCTTATCTTTGGGCTTGACTTAGTTGCTGGCTGATGGAGCTGGGTGGGATCAAAAAAGAAACAATTATCTCCTCCTTTCCACTCTTGCCCCCAACATCCTCTTCACCCCACCCACCACCACCCCACCACTATCTACCACCACCACCACACACACCACACACCCTGATAAGTGATTGGTGCCTCAGGCAAGTTGCCAAGATCAGACCAGCCAGTCTGTATGCCAGCTTGTGCTCTAAACCCCCTCCCACACAGAATCTGATAATGATCTTAGGCCAGCTAGCAGCACCTACAACCATATCCAGGTCAGATCCAGGTCACATAGCAATAGTCCAGAATCCAGCTAGGGCCGTGTTTGACATCCAGACTTCCAGATCCAGATGTGTTGGTCCAACATCCAGCTAGGGCCAACAGGCTGCCCATAGCATCCAGACTTCCAGATCCAGATTTGTGGGCCAATTGTCCAGCTAGCACCACCTTCAACCAGATCACGTGTCACAACGCTACACCCCAGAGTCCAGCCAGGGCCAACAGGCCGCACATTGCATCCAGATCCAGAGATCCAGAGAGGGCCCAACATCCAGCTAGCACCAACTTCAACCAGGTTTCCCGCGTCACAGATCAAGCTACACCCCAGAGTCCAGCTAGGGCCGTGTCTGGCATCCAGACCTCCAGATCCAGGCCTGCCACCAGTGTCCAGCTAGGGCCGTGCATGACATGCAGGTCAGTGAGAGGCTTCCGGCTAGCTAGGACCAGTGCGTGCCTGTCAAAAGGTGGTCAAGGACTAGCCACACCCAAGGGCGTGCAAAGGACAGGACAGCTCTGGGGCAGGCCTTGAGGCAGCCACGACCAACATGTAACCGGAACTGTCACAACGCGGCTAAAACGGTAAAACATGGAGTAAACCGCGAAGAAACACAATTTAAAACATTAAAAAGTGAAGAATAAATAAAGAAACAAAAAGAAAAACGCGGAGAACAAATAGAGGTACAAGAAGAAACGTAAAAAAATCACGAGTAATTTCAGGTACAATAATGAACACCAGCCTGCTGTCTACCTCCAGAAATTGAATCACCATCTAATGCTCAAGGAGCAAATGGCAGCGGTTTTGTTTTTGTCTTATTTTTTTAGTTGGGGGCAACAACAGGACTATGAAGGACAGTAAAAGAAGACTGTAGGACCACAGACAACGAACTCGTATGTTATAAAACATATACCTCATACTGGTATATCAAATAGATACTATACAAAAATACTGACTATATATATATATATATCCATAGGTGCCTAAGTCCGAAAACGCCCTAAGTCGATACAAGAATGTGATACAGAGCCGTACATGGCCCAAACTGCTCGGAATCGAATTCTGTCAGGCTCATATTGTTCGCGACAGTGTCAGCTATGCGCGCAGCTACTTTTCGTGCGCGTTCGCATCTGGTTGCAAGCAGCCTTGTTCGGCAGGCCGGTGGCAGTACATCAGATGTGCGATAATTAGTGATACAAATCCAGATCGCGTCAGATACGAGGCCGCGCGAGCTATTCCGAAGAAAGGTACCTTGGGAAGAAAGGCTTATCGAACCCCTATTACAAGGTCGGAGGCTGCGCTTCAGCCTTGGCCTCGGCATCTACTGAAATAGCTGTACATCTCAAGATTTCACCTCCCTGTGGCCTACCACATGGCTCAGGGTTAGGGTGTGTTTTCAATGATCTACCCCAAATCAAAAACTGAGTTCAGATGTGGATGTTTGAAGACAAATAAAAAAACAAGTTTGTTTTTTGGATTTATTTTCAAAACATATTTGAATTTTCGAAAAAAGAAAAAGTTGTTCTGCACGCTATATCTTGAGATAGAGCAAAACCGGGGCCCAAAATGTTTCAATTGAGGCTGTGCAACTCTGACCTAGACTTAGGACACCCACGAAATGTAAATAATCAGTGTTTTGGGGGTCCGTACTCAACTGTACTGCCTGTGTACTGCCTTCCAAGACCTTCCGTAATAACTACTGGTAGGGAAAGACATTACACAACATTTGTACCCAGTGTTCTTTTAAAATGGCTTGTTTCGGTCGCGATAGGCTCCGTATCACTTCCTACGTAAACCCCGTATCGACTTAGGGAACCCTGTAGTAACAAATTAGCATGTTTCACTTGACCTGGTCCCCACCATTTGAGAAAACCCAAATTCGAGTAATTGCGTGTTGAACTGATGTGGTTGGGCAACTTATTAGCAAAAAATCTTTGTTTTTGGACTTAAGGGCATAGGCTCAATCCATCCGTATCACTCAGGGTCAGACTTAGGCACCTATGTATATATATATATATATATTCTATACACACATTTTAATATATATATATATATATATATATATATATTCTATACACACATTTTGTACTCTGTCTGTTACATCCACCTTGGCTCCGGCGTCAACCCAAGTGTACAGGGCCTCATACACGATTTAGTGGAAGCCGGAGCCTAGGTGGATGTCACATACAATGTTGTATGCATACATGGTAGTACCACCACTACTGTGTCTTGTTCAACAACAATATTCGTATCACACAAGTATTAAAAATGTAAACTCTATACTCGTACATAAAATATATATACTGCATACTCATATTAAAATATAGACTCTATACTCGTACATACAATTTATTTAATGCATACTCACATTTAAAACATAGACCCTATACACGCAAATACAATTCGTACTCTTTACGCATATATAAATACAGTGCGAAAAACACTAAAAACAATCATATACAAATGATTGTATAATAGGACTGTAAGGAGTGTAACCAAGCTCACTCACCTTGACCTTCGCCCTCCCCTTCCTCCACCTCCACCTCCACGTCCGCTTCCTGTGTCCTCCATCACCTGGATGTATCCGCTCACATCCTTGTCAAAGGAGCTCCTGAAAATATAACAGGACAGGTGTGTGCGTGTGCGTGTGTGTGTGGGGGGGTATGGGGGGGTTGGTGTGTGGGTTCAGCTGGGTATGGGTGGGTGGGATGGGGCGTCAGCTCCTGTGTCCTCCATCACCTGGATGTCCCCGCTCACATCCTTGTCAAAGGAGCTCCTGAAAATAGAACAGGACAGGTGTGTGCGTGTGCGTGTGTGTGTGTGGGGGGGGGGGGGGGTACGGGGGGGTTGGTATGTGGGTTCAGCTGGGTATGGGTGGGTGGGATGGGGCGTCAGCTCCTGTGTCCTTCATCACCTGGATGTATCCGCTCACATCCTTGTCAAAGGAGCTTCTGAAAATATAACAGGATGTGTGTGTGTGTGTGAAGGGGGGGGTATGGGGGGTCAGCTCATGCACATAGAACAGGACATGAGTGCGTGTGTTTGTGTCTGGGGTGTGTGGGGTCAGCTGGGTATGGGTGTGTGTGTGTGTGTGTGTGGGGGGGGGGGGGGGGGGGGGGGGGAGGGGGGGCTTTGTACTATTTTGAACCTACAACCACCATCTCAACGTCCCACCGCACCTGAACTCAGTATCACCCAGTTTCTTGATGGCGAGCTTCGTCTCGTCGTAACACTGAAACTCAGCAACTCCTGTAGCCCCATCATGTCCCCGTGTGACCTCAGCGAATAATCAGCCGCCCCATCAACCACACCCACACCACACCCGCCCACCACCCACCACCACTACCCGCACCTGAACTCAGTATCATCCAGTTTCTTGATGGCGAGCTTCGTCTCGTCGTAACACTGAAACTCAGCAACTCCTGTAGCCCCATCATGTCCCCGTGTGACCTCAGCGAATAATCAGCCGCCCCATCAACCACACCCACACCACACCCGCCCACCACCCACCACCACTACCCGCACCTGAACTCAGTATCATCCAGTTTCTTGATGGCGAGCTTCGTCTCGTCGTAACACTGAAACTCAGCAACTCCTGTAGCCCCATCATGTCCCCGTGTGACCTCAGCGAATAATCAGCCGCCCCATCAACCATACTCACACCACATCACACCCACCACCACGCGCACCTGAACTCAGTATCGTCCAGTTTCTTGATGGCGAGCTTCATCTCGTCGGAAGACTCAAACTCAGCAACTCCTGTAGCCGCATCATGTCCCCGTGTGACCTCAGCGAATAATCAGCTGCCACATCAACCATACCCACACCCACCACCACGCGCACCTGAACTCAGTATCATCCAGTTTCTTGATGGCAAGCTTCATCTCGTCGTAAGACTCAAACTCAGCAACTCCTGTAGCCCCATCATGGCCCCGTGTGACCTCAGCGAACAAGGGCTTGACGAACTTGCGGAAATGGTCCTGAAGGGTTGAATTGAACCAGTCAGTATTTGAAACAAACATTTGAATTTGAACGTTTGAATTTGGGTGTTTGAATTAGGATGACGACTAGGAGTCGCATTTGGACACCCATGTTTCAATATTCAACCATTCCTCGTATCAAATTTGAAAGACGACAACAAACTGTGACGCTACCACCACCACCACCACCATGAAAAGTAAACATCACCACAATGCATAGCCACCACCCCCACTAAAAATCCCCCCCCCCCCCCCCCCCCCTGCCTCCTCCTCCTCTCACTCACCACCACCACCATGAAAAGTCACTACCACCACCAGGACCACCACCATGAAAAGCCATCACCACCACCACCACTAAAAGCACCCCCCCCCCCCCCCACTACCACCCCCCATCTCCCCCCCACCACCACCACCACCACCACCACACACACACAAATCCCACACTCGCCTCCTGCTCACCTTAAGATCCTGCCAGCTGGCACTTTGTGGCAGGCCCTTGACCATCACCCCGTAGCCACCACCCCGTCCCGGCTGCTGTTGTTGAGGGACCTCTTGGGGCCCTCCCTGTCACACCGGTCACCACCACACAGAGTCCCCCCCTCACACACACACACACAAAACCCCACACTCGCCTCCTGCTCACCTTCAGATCCTGCCAGCTGGCACTTTGCGGCAGCCCTTGACCATCACCCTGTAGCCACCTACCCGGCTGCTGTTGTTGTTAAGAGGCCTCTTGGGGCCCTCCCTGTCACGCCAGTCACTACCACCACCACTTGAAGCCCCCCCTCAAACACACACACACAACCCCACACTCGCCTCCTGCTCACCTTCAGATCCTGCCAGCTGGCACTTTGCGGCAGGCCCTTGACCATCACCCTGTAGCCACCACCCCGGCTGCTGTTGTTGTTGAGAGGCCTCTTGGGGCCCTCCCTGTCTCGCCTGTCACCACCTTTGGCAACCTCAACACGGATGCGGCCACCGAGGAAGTCAGCTCCGTCACGAGCACGGGCTGCATCCTCTGCATCCCTGGGGGGGGGAGGGGAGGGTGATGAGGGTGGGTGTGAGTGGGTGTGTGAGTGGGTGTGAGAGGGTGGAAGGGGGTGAATGTGAGTGGGTTCGAGTGGGTGTGAGTTGGGGAAGGGGCAGGGGGGGTAGGGCGGGGTAGGGGGGGATGACGACAAGTGTGTGTGTCGCCTGTGTGTGTGTGCGAGTTGGTGTGCGTGAGGGGGGGGGGGGTTAAGACCTAGTTCATCCTCTTGCGTCCTGGTTGGGTAGTGGGATGGAGGTGGGGGGAGGGTGGAATGATGAAGAGTGTTTGAATTCGGGGAGGGGGGGAGGGGGGGGGGGGGGGGGGGGGGGGATGCGTGGGTGAAGTGAGGAATGGGGTTGCGTTGGAGTTGTGGTGGCGTGGAATGGGTGGAAGGTGATGGGGGGTGCACATGAGGGGTGGAAGGGATAAGAGATGGCCAAAATGCGGAGTGAAGTGAGTACAGTGGAGGACAGGAGGGAAAGGTGAATGCGTGCGAGGGGGGGGAGGGGGGAGGGGGGTGGAGTGCATGTGAGGTGTGAAGGGGGGGAGAGATGGTGGAGTGGGGAGGGAGGGAGTAGGGAGGAAGAGAGGAGGGAAGGGTGGATGCGTGCGAGGGGGGGGGAATGGGGGAGGGAAGGGGAGTGCACGTAAGGTGTGGAGGGGGGGACAGATGGCACAATAGGGAGTGTGTGAGCAGGGAGGAGGACAGGAGGGTAGGGTGGGTACGTGCTGCGAGGGGGAATGAGGGAAGGGGGTGGAGTGCATGTGAGGTGTGGAGGGTGGGAAGAGATGGTGGAGTGAGGAGTAAGCGAGTAGGGTGGAGGAGAAGAGGAAAGGGTGCGTGCGTGCGTGGGGGAAGAATGGGGTAGTGCATGTGAAGTATGAAAAGGTGGAAGAATGTCGAAGTGGGGAGTGAGGAGAGTTCGGTGGAGGACAGGAGGGAAGGGGGTATGCGTTCGACGGGGTAACACGAGGAGGGGGGTAGAGTGCACGTGAGGTGGAGGGAGTTGAAGAGATGGGCGATGTGTGGAGTGAGTGAGTTAGGTATGAGGACATGAAGGAAGGGTGGATGCGTGCGAGGGGGGTAATGGGGAGGGGGTTGGAGTGCAAGGTGAGGTAAATGGGGGGAAGAAGATGGAGGGTGGGGATGAGTGAGCCGGATTGACAGAGAGAAGGTGGATGGATGTGTGAGAGGGGGAAGAAATGGTATGCTGTAAGGGTGGAGGGGGAAGAGATGACACAGTGGTCAGTGAGAGAGTAGGGAGGAGGAGAGGAGGAAAGGGCCGGTGCGTAGAAGACAGGGAATGAGGGAAGGGGGTGGAGTGCATGTGAGGTGTTGAGAGAGGGGAGAGATGGTGGAGTGGGGAGTAAGCGAGTAGGGGGATGAATGAGGATAGGAAGGGGGGTACGTGAGGGGGGGGGGGGGGGGGGGGATTGGGAAGTGCATGTGAGGGTGTGGAAGGGGGAAGAGATGGCCAAGTGGGGAGTGAGAGAGTAGGGAGGAGGAGAGGAGGACAGGGGTCAGTGCGTAGAAAAAGGGTAATGAGGGAAAGGTGTGGAGTGCATGTGAGGGGTGGAGGGGGAATAGATAGTGGATGAGGAGTAAGCAAGTAGGGTGGAGGAGAGGAGGAAGGGTGGTGTGTGCGTGCGTGGGGAGGAATGGGGTAGTGGCATCTGATGTGTGGAGGGGGAATATATGGCAAGTAGGGAGGATGGATTCGGTGGAGGACAGGAGGGAAGAGTTGAAAATGCGTGCAGAAGGGGGGATAGGGGAGGGGGGGGAAGGGCTGTAGGTGTTGGAGGGGGAGTGCATGGCGAAGGGTGGAGTGAGTCAATAGTGTAGGAGAGGGAGGGAGTGTGGAAGCGTGCGAGCGGGGGGGGGGGGGGGGGGGGGAAAGGGGGTGGGATTGCATTGCGGTATGGGAGGGGGGCATAGCTGGGGCGTGATGCATACCTGCGTAGGGTGGAGGCAAGGAAGACAGGCTGTGTGCGTAAGGGATAGGGGGGGCTAAGGGCGGAATATGTCCGCCCTCCTGTGCTTGTGGCGTGGGCCCGCAGCCTGCGCCTTCTGGCCAGTCCGTACCTTCTAGGCGTCGTCTCGTCTGCCCGATCTGTTTTTCGCTTCTCCGGCTTCTGCCTCCTCGTTGTATTTGCTCGCATATTGTGTTCATTCTTTTTCCTCTCTGTCCCCCCTTCGCGTTCTCTCTTCTTGCATTACTGCCCTTCTTTCGTTTTTCTTCTTTCTCTTTATTGGGTGGAAGGATGGGGGAGTGCATGTGATTTATTTAGGGATGCCTAGTATGTGGAGTGGGGGCTTCCTCGCAGTAGGGTGGACCGCGAGGCGGCACGGATGGGTGCGTAGCAGGGTGGGACTACGGGAGGGGGGTGGAGCCGCATGTGGTGTGGAGGGGGGAAGAGATTACCACCATGAGGCGTGAGTGATGGAGAGGAGGACAGAAGACGGGTGGTGCGTGCCAGGGGGGGCCTAGGGTATGGGGTTGGAGTGCCTAGTGCGAGTGCAGGGGGAAAGATATAAGAGGCGTAGGGAGTGAGTACTCTAGGGCAGAGAGGAGAGAGGAAAAAACTGAGTGTCATTGATGGAGGAATAAGAAGGAGAGGGGGAGGGAGGGGGAGAGCGTTGGCAAGCGGAGATTAGAGGAAGTAAGTACGAGGAGAGGATGGAGGAGTGGGTGCTGGAGGGGGAGGAACAGAGGTAATTTGCATCGCGAGGTGTGGAAAGGGTAAGAGATGGTGACAGGTTTACAGAAGAAAGAGCCCCATGGTTCTCATACCTGCCACTCGTTAAATTCGATAAAAGCGAACGCCGGGGCCCTTGATGGATCTTGATGTCGAGTCAGCATCTTTCCAACGGCCATGCAGGGGAAGAGAGTAGTGTAGTGAGGAGTAAGCAAGTGGGTGGAGAGAGAGGAAAAGGGTGGTGTGTGCGTGCGGGGGAGGAATGGAGAGTGCATCTGAGGTGTGGAGGGGGGAGAGAGAATGGCGAAGTGGGAGTGAAGTGATTAGTGGAGGACAGAGGGAGTGGATCGTCGAGGGGGGAATGGAGAGAAGAGGGGGGCAGGGCATGTGAGGTTGTGGGAAGGGGGAGTGCTGGCGAAGGGTGGAGTGGAGTCTAGGGTGGAGGAGAGGAGGGAAAGTGTGGAACGTGCGAGCGGGGGGGGGGGGGGGGGGGGGGAAGGGGGGGGATGCAAATGGGAGGTGTGGAGGGGGAATAGATGGTGGAGTGGGGAGTAGTGAGTAGGAGTGGAGGAGAGGAAGAACGGATGTGTGCGAGAAAGGAGGGGGCTAAGGGAGGGGTAGACCGCATGTGAGGTGTGGAGGGGGAAAGAGCAATGCGAAGTGAGAGTCCGTAATTTAGGGCGGAGTAGAGAGAGGAAAGGCTGTGTCGTCAGAAGGAGGGGACATAAGTAGGGGGTGGAGCGACATGTGAAGGTGTGTGAGCGGGTGAAAGCGATGCACAATGAGGAGTTAGCGATAGGGAGGAGGCCAGAGAAGGAGTGGATGCGTCGAGGGGGGGGATGGGGGAAGGGGGGTGAGTGGCCTGTGAGGCTATGGAGGGGGGAAGAGGAGGTGGAGTGGGGAGTACGCGAGTAGGGTGGAAGAGAGGAGGAAAGGATGGGTGCGTAGAAGGGGGGGAATAAGGGAGGGGGGTGGAGCGCATGTGAGGTGTGGAGGGGGGAAGAGATGGCACAATGAGGAGTGAGTGAGTGGGGAGGAGGACAGGAGAGAAGGGTGGATGCGTGCCAGGGGGGGAATGGGGAGGGGGGTGGAGTGCATGTGAGGGTGTGGAGGGGAAAGAGATGGAGGAGTAGGGAGTGAGTAATTAGGGCGGAGGAGAGGAGGAAAGGGTGGGTGCGTTGATGGAGGGGAATAAGGGAGGGGGGGGGAGGGGGAGAGTTGGCAAAGTGGAGAGTGAGTGAGTAGAGTGAAGGAGAGGAGGGAAGGGTGGGTGCTTGAGAGGGGGAGGAATGGGGTAGTGCATGTGAGGTGTGGAAAGGGTAAGAGATGGTGACAGGTTACAGAAGAAAGAGCCCCATGGTTCTCATACCTTGCATCGTTGAATTCGATAAAAGCGAACGCCGGGGGCCTTGAGGGAGTCTTGATGTCGATGTTAGCAATCTTTCCAAACTGCATGCATTAAATGTTCAAAGCACACACAGGTTTAATTGCATGAATACATGTGCTCATGCAATCATGTAATAATGCAACAATGTGGATTGTTTATATTATTCCAGGTTTGGCAAGCTCATTTAGCTTAGTAGGCTACCACCGAGTGTAACATATATATACATGGGCCCCCCCTGCTAATATAGAAAGGCTCTGGATTTTTGAAGGTTGGGCAAGTCCATTTAGCCTAGTAGGCTACCCCCAACTGGAAAATACACACATACATGGGTCCCTCCTATTATTCTAGAATTGCTCCTGATTTCTCGAGGTTGGGCGAGTCCCTTAAGCCTAGTAGTCTATACATTTGAATAAGCATGACAATCCACGGCGAGCAGTGAAACGTGAGCCGAACGAAAAATACGCACATACATGCATGGGTCCCTCCAGTTGTTCTATAAATGTTCATGACTGTTCGATGTTGGGCAGGTCCATTCAACCTGGTAGGCTACCTCCGGACTGTGACATACAAGCGTGCATACAGGTGAGCCGGAACCTGATGCACAGAAGAGTGGTTTGTGGTTGTGATGGTGGTGCGTGATTGATTTTGTTATCGCTGCTGCTTATGTTGATGGTGGTAGTGGTTCTACTGGTGGTAGTCCTAGTGATGGCGGGGCCTGTTGGTGGTGGCGATGATACTGTTGCAGCTGCTTAGATCTATCTGCAGATGCCTGTTCTTGACTGCGATTGGACTACCTGCTACCTCCATCAGCCTAGTCATCAACCAACTGGCCACTGAACAATAGGATATCGGACCTTGTAGAACAAATCCTCAAGCTCGCGCTCGCGAACGTCGATCGGCAAGTTGCCTGCGCAGTAGGGGTTGGGAGAGGATAGGTGAATCTAGCGGGGCAAGATATTGAAAGCATCAGTCCGAGGATCGATTCAAGGCGGCAGTTCGCACCGACGAAAACAGCTCTCCCAAAATAGTTGGGCATTGCGTGGTCTTTGAAGTCGAGAGGAAATTGGTGAAACTAGCTAATTCCTGCGTCGCGGCAACCAAATTATGACGAGTAAAGGCGCTTCTCTCTTAGACGGTTGTTATTCGGTTGGGATTCGGCTGCCACTTTTCACCGAGTGCGAGTGGCTTGGGTTGACCTTCGCCTTCGGCGGGCCCTACCCTCACCTCAGGTGCCCTACCCTAGGGCCCTGGCTGGGTTGACCGACATATGCTGGACATAAGTACCCCCATGCAGGCTGTCGAGCTACCTTAGCTTGGCTTGGCTTGGCTGACCCCGCGCCCGGTTGACCTATGGGGGAAGCGTTACATCGTTCGGGATCCCAATGCGACAACTCCGCACTGAATACTGCCCACCGACAACATGCACGAGCAACGTCAGTGCCTGTGAAATATTACACCGATACCGATGCCGAAGAAAGATCTTGCTCGGAATCTGCTGCTTCACGACAATTGAGCCCAGGTCCCCGAACTGCTTCCATGCACGGCTTATCTTAGTGGCATCCATACTCGAGCAGGCATGCCGGCCCTTCCTCACCCAAGCTGTTTTCGGTGTGTGTCTCTAGCTACTAATCACGTGCGCTCATCATCATCATCACCATCATCAGCATCATCAGCATCATCAGCATCAGCGCCTTAGGATATCATCAGCGTCGGGCTTCGATAGCTGCTGCGTGGAGGTGGATGGTTCTTGCCACAGCAGGTGTCACCAATGGTTAAAACGTGGCGTCCGATCGGGGAATTTGAGGAGCCTTATGCGTCATATGCTACAGCAGGTGAAGTATTCAAACGAGGGGTGTGCTCTGTCTTAGGGTGCGATGCAGTGTTAGCTTTGCTGGAGCCATGTAACAAAGTTCAAGCATACAATCAATGAAGCACAAAAGCAAGTCAGACAGTGTTTTTCTTTCAGCTAAAAGCAGCAGCTTCTAGGCAGCTCCCCTGACTGGCTATTCAACCAAAGCTGATGCAACCTAGTGTGTCTTGAAGCTGACAGAATCTGCTGGCCAGAGTTGTCGAAATCTTGGGGTTAAGCCCAGTCCCTGGCTCAGAGAGCTGCCTAGAAGCTGCTGCTCTTTGCTGAAAAGAAAAACTATGAAGTCAGGAAATCTTTCGCCTCTGCAGTCGTGCCTTTGACGATAGTCCATGGCTCCTTATGTCATGATCTAGTGAGTGAGTGACCACCCCGTGTGTTGCAGTACTATGTACTGCCGTGTGCCACCACCACCGCCAATATAGTGTGGTACCACCACCACCACCACCACCACCAGATAGTGTGGTAGCACCAAATACTTGAACCAAATATGTAATCTCTGATCACCATTATCACACGTTATGAACCCCTGCATCCTCATGTACACCGCCTTCTCCCTCTTATACATCTGTTAACTAAATAAATATATTTTGGTATGGGAGGGGACAACAAAAAGGTGTGCCAGGACCATGCCCAAAATAGTAGGGTGCCCTAAGGGCCCCTGCGGTGGTCGGCCCAAGGGTGTGTCCGTTGAATTGGTTGTATGTTTTGTATGGTATGTGATTGACGCGGCAGGAAGGCAGGATGTAGAATCTAATAGGCGCTAGAGGCAGGCAGGCAGGCAGAATGTCAGTTAGACGCGACGATGGAGCCCTTTTTGCTTGACGATGCCAATTCTGCCAATTGCTTCCGTCTTGGTTCGGTGGCCGAAATGCCGTTGGCTCTCCTTGCATGGCGCTCACGCTGTCGTTGGTTATTGGGGATTCCCGGCAGGCGATGCGCTGGGCAATGCCCGCCGAGGCAATACCTGAAATACCGCCTTGTTTTCAAGTGCTGCGAAAATAATCTCATGCCGATGGCAACAGTCACGTGTGGGTTGTATTGTTTTAACCAGCTTCGCACCTTGACAGACCCAATCCAACTGACTTCCTGACCATTCCAACCGACTGTTCGCCCATCTCCGAGCAAAATTGCAACCGTTACAACAGGCATTATAACTAACTATGGCTTGGGCCAACCGATTCTCTGTGATTTCGACCATCCCAACCAACTTTTCTGTGGTTTCGCTAATTAACCAACTTTTTGACCACTTTCTCAGTTCCTATCGCATGGGTCAGCAGCCTAAACTGACTTTCCGACCATTCCAACCGACTGTTTGCCCATCTTCGGCTGTATGTTAAACTGTTGTAACAGGCAATATAACTAACAATCTCCTTCGCCAACCGTATTTCTGTGATTTTCGACCGTCCCAACCACTTTTTCTGGAATTTTCTTCATTGTCGACAATTGTCGACCATTTTGGTTAATTAACCAACTTTCCAGCAATTTTCTCAGTTCCTATCGCATAGGTCAGCAGCCTGGGGGCCGACCAAATTGGGGGGGGTGAGGGGGTCTCGATCAGGGTAATACAAAGCGTGCGCGGCAGCGCGATTTTGCGCACGCTTTTTGAGCCTCACTGCTCGTTTCGAGCAGTTTTTTCAACCCCCTGTGGGCGCAGTTTTTGCGCTTTTTGCACTAGTAAGCGCTGGCCAATTTGACGTTGGTGCGCTCTAAGCGCTGACAAATTTGACAAAATGTAGTACCCTGGTCTCGATCTCTACCTTGCCAGAAAAAATTGAAACATGACTCATTAAATAAGACGTATTCATCTGTACCAACACCTGTGGCTAAACCCTCAACAAGTTTGTTCCAAATTTAAATAATATGTTACGCATCTCAAGCCCAGCATGGGCCAAAACAGTCTAGTTGGCTGGTCTCAATGTAGTGCTGAAAATCAAAAAGATCTTGACGAGGTAGTTCACTCAGCAAATTGCATATCTTTAGAGGAGACAACTTAGGATGGCAATTCAGCAATCCTGCCTTCTGAGAGTCGTTGTGAACTCAAGCGGGACCCCCTGTCGATCCTCATCCCACATGTTCGCAACCCCCCCTACATAGAACGCATGACGACTGCAATAGTGCCAATGTACACGCCACACTGAGACGCTTCGATTTGTCGCTGTCCTAAGTGAAACGACTCACTCAGAAAAAGTTAGCAAAAAGGTCAAAAATGTGATTCGACCTTGAGGGGGGGGGGGGGGGGGGGTAAGGTAAGGAGCTCGATTTCGAACTTGTCAGAATTTAATCGAGACCGGCATGGATCATCAGGAAATCAGCTTCCCTTTCACACTCAAGTATTTTTATTTCACGTTGTAGGATTTCCGAAAACGTTCTTTGAATTGCCCCCTCATGTTAGGCACATACATAAACAGGTAGGTCAAATCTTCAAATACCCAGATACTTAATCATGTACCCGTGTATTCTTGTATATGTCCCCCTCTCCCTCTTGTACATCTACTGCACTAGATAGGTAAATAAATAGGCAGACAGAAGAAGAAGAAGAAGAAGAAGAAGAAGAATTGTAACATGGTTACATGGATGTCATCATTCCTGAGGGATGCCTCATGGACTGGTACATCGTTCGTGTGACCTAGTCTTTTCACATGCGTCCGTTATGACAGTTGTCCGATCACAGATTGGCTGATCCAACTGACCCCAGAGGTTTGGGAGCTATCGATTACGACTACAGTTGGGAATCATACGATATTTTAGGAAGAATCGTAAGATATCGTACAATTACGATATCCTTTACCACTTCTCTTTGAAAATCAGTATGAGGCCAAGGGACATTACAGGTAATCGCGTGACAACGTGATACAGCAGAATTCAAGTCAGATGAACAAATATTGAAGAAGATAGAAAAACAAGTACTATTTATCGTACAATATATCGCCTTATAGAAAAACAAGTACTATTTATCGTACATTTGGAGCTTTCTGTCTTCAGCTCACGCAGTCAGATTATTTGTATGATTACGATATCGTGTACCACTTTTCTTTGAAAATCAGTATGGGACCAAGGGACATTCCGGGTTATAGCGTTACAATATTGATTAGCTGAATGCAAGTCAGATGAACCAATGTTGAAGAAGATAGAAAAACAAGATACTATCGTACTCAAAAGAGTCGTACAATATATCGCCTTATATCGTACAATATAATCCGGTGAAGCTAGGCCAGGGGGCAAAAGGATGCAGCCTTAACGACTTGGGCACATTGGGGCCCAAAAGGGCAGCAGGATACTCTAACCATCATCATTAGAGGAGGTCCACAGATCTGAAGGTGGAGGACGCTTTCACCAGCAGGGTCGCTCTTTCTCTAGCCTGTCCATCATCTTACTCAGGTGTCCACGCTCTCTTTTCCCAGCCTCTAACCTTGCATCCAGGTCGGACATCTGCAGGAAGTACATTAGAGACATGGAAAGGTGATCGCTAGCGCTCATCAGGCTGGTCTACCTAGGAATGGACCGACAAACTATTGGTACAATGCGGATTATAGGAATAGAAGGAAACAATGGAAAGATTCTAGAGAGAGACCGGTATTGATGGCCATGCTACGAAAGTAGCGAGGGCGCAATACCGGAATCTGACTAAAAAGATTAAGTAGAGTAGCTAAGGCCCAGATCGCAAAGTCCTTGATTGATAAGTTAAAGAGGAGTCCCCGGTTGTTCTGGAAGAAGTATATGGGAAGTAGTAGCAAATGTCCCCTCATGAATGTTGAGTAATGGGCTAAATACTTTGCAAGCACCTTCCAATATTGTGAGCATGTTCAGATAGAAGTAACTGATGTCCCAGAAATAGACATTGCAGCTGCAAGTCTGTTGAATATCCCCATCTCTGAGACTGAGGTCTATACGGAGCTTACAAAACTTCAACGGAGCAAAGCCGTTGGAGTAGATGGTATACCTGCTGAGTTCTGTATCCCTATAATCACGAAACTGTTCAATCGCATCTCGAGTGCTGACTAGTGACTACCCTAGTCAATGTGCAGATAGTGCCATTACTCCTATTCCTAAATCCAAAGGATCCCTTACCAAGTATGATAACTACAGGGGAATTGCGGGTTTTTTAAGTTTCAGTTTTGAAGTTTAAGTTCAGTTTATGAAAATGGCTCTTGGCGTTAGAGATAACGCCTCTACCGACTTGGTTCTCAATGAGCTCGATAGATTACCTACATGGGCTCAATGGTTGAGACAATGGATTGGCTTTTGGAACAAAATTGTTGACCGTAAGGACGGTGATTTTGTGAAAAGAGTCTTGCTAGAGAAAGTTATAATGGCAACCAGAGATAGGAACAAACAATGCTGGTCTCAGCTGGTATCATGGATTACTAATACTGGTATCAGCTGGTATCATGGATTACTAATACTGGTATCAGCTGGTATCATGGATTACTAATACTGGTATCAGCTGGTATCATGGATTACTAATACTGGTATCAAGCTGGTAATCATGGATTACTAATACTGGTATCAGCTGGTATCATGGATTACTAATACTGGTATCAGCTGGTATCATGGATTACTAACTACTGGTATCAGCTGGTATCATGGATACTAATACTGGTATCAGCTGGTATCATGGATTACTAATACTGGTATCAGCTGGTATCATGGATTACTAATACTGGTATCAGCTGGTATCATGGATTACTAATACTGGTATCAGCTGGTATCATGGATTACTAATACTGGTATCAGCTGGTATCATGGATTACTAATACTGGTATCAGCTGGTATCATGGATTACTAATACTGGTATCAGCTGGTATCATGGATTACTAATACTGGTATCAGCTGGTATCATGGATTACTAATACTGGTATCAGCTGGTATCATGGATTACTAATACTGGTATCAGCTGGTATCATGGATTACTAATACTGGTATCAGCTGGTATCATGGATTACTAATACTGGTATCAGCTGGTATCATGGATTACTAATACTGGTATCAGCTGGTATCATGGATTACTAAGATGCATTCAGAAATTAGGTGTTATAGAACATTTCTCTGCTAGTATTCAAGATAATCAGACTTCACTGAGCAAGATTGACTTCGAAAAAACTAATGAAGGCACCTCTAAAATAACAGACATTGACTGGCAATCCATGATTACAGTGCACCCTAGGAATCTTGGTTATAACCAAGGAATCGGTATTATAACTATTATGTGTGCAAATTTGATGACGTCAGAGGATAGAAACCAAAGTTCCACATACACTAACTTATTAAATAATAGGGGTGGTATTAAATGCATAGCAAGACGACGTCTTCAAGCTCACAACTTAAATGTTGAATCAGAAAGGAGTATCTCTCGTCCTGGCAGAATTTGCAGGTGCTGTGATATGGTGGTTGACCGTAGAAGAGTGGTCTAAGATGAAATGCATTTCATATTAGGATGTCCGTTTTATATAGACTATAGAAGAGATATATATATTATGATTTATGTTATACACTGAGGATTGAAAAATTAATTTTGAGAAAATGAAAATATAATCTGAATTGATGGATAATGACTCCCGCATGAAGCTGTTCATGAATCCTGATTCCTTTGAAGGATGGAAATACTTAATACAATTTTTTAAAAAATGCAATAAGAATCGCACAATTAAATCCTCATCCCATATGATGTAATGATTTAATTATATTGTAGAATTAAATGATCACTGTAGCATGAACTCAGGGCCCCCGTCGATAAAACGATTGTTTGGGGTTCAGTTCATCATTTGTTTTTCTTCTAAGCCTTTCCTATCACGGTTGGGCAAGTTCCTTAAGCCTATTTGGCCTGCCCCTGGACTGTAATATACATACATGCATACAGAGAGACAGACAGACAGACAGACAGACAGACAGACAGACAGACAGACAGACAGACAGACCTGCGCCGTCAAGATTTTAAATTGCATGTCATTCTCCTCCTTCGTGATGGCTGCCTTAGCCTCACACAGTGCAATCTCTGTCTCATTCGAGACATCCTCAGCCTCCAACAGTGCAATCTCTGTCTCATTCGAGACTACCTCAGCCTTCCACAAAGCAATCTCTTCCTTAGTGGCAACTACCTCTGCCTTCAACATGCAAACCTGAGTATTGAAATTGTTGCTGAATCGGCTTACGCTGGCTGTAAGCTCAGCCAGCTGCCTCTGGATGGAGGCAAGAACGGACACATCCTGATCACAGGGGTTAACCAGAACATTTGCGAGTGGGTTTGCAGACATAATGTTTGTATGTGCGTATGTATTAGTTCATCAATGCCTTTCATTTTTAAGCCCTTTCTATCATGGTTGGGCAAGTCCCTAAAGCCTATTTGGCCTACCCCTGGTCTGTAACATACACACACATACATACATACATACATGCTGATATATTGTAACATACATACATATATGCATGGCTATCGTCTAGTGTAGTTGGGCAGGTGGCTTGCAGTACAGAGCTCAAAATGGGAAAACACCTTCAAATTACCACCAGAAATCACCAATCAGAGAACTTGCAAATTGTGAGTATGTATGGTACAGTCCAGGGGTACCCAAATAGGTGTGTGTGTGTTTGTGTGTGTGTGTGTGTGTGTGTGTGTGGGGGGGGGGGGGGGGGGGGGGGGGGAGTATTAATAGATGGTGCCAGCCGTGGTGATAGAGATACTGGTAGTGGCAGCCGAAAGTGAGAGATAGTAACAGCCGAAGGTGATTGAGATAGTAAATGCCAGTGTGATGGAGGGAGAGAGAGAGAGAGAGAGAGAGAGAGAGAGAGAGAGAGAGAGAGAGAGAGAGAGAGAGAGAGGAGAGAGATGAGAGAGAGAGAGGCATCCCCCCCCCCCCCCACCCCCCCACACACACACACCTCTAGCACATGACTTAGTACCCCAAGACGGATTAGCTTGGATAGCCCAAGACTTAGAAACCCACGGTAGTATGCCCCCCCCCCCTCCTTCTCCCCCTATCTCCTTCCCTCCACATCCCCCCCACCCCACCCCCACCCCACCCCCCGCCCGCCTCCACCTAGAGCCACCTATCTCACAAACGCCTCCTCGCTCCTACCCCTCCTATCTCCCCCCACCCCCCTCCAGCTGCAACTTGGCTGCCAGCCATAAGGGTATAGATAGAAGTGGTCAGCTTAATGACACTCATAGCATAGCAGATATTATGTGATGCATGGGCGAGTCCCTAACTAGATGGTTTATTGTATTTGATTTTATACAAGTTTGTTTTGGGCTAGTTGTTTAATTGTTTCTTGGTTATAAATTAAGGTTTTTTTTTTTTTTACTGTGTGGCTGGACCGCAATCAAATTGTGTATCACCGTTCACCAGAGAGAGAGAGAGAGAGAGAGAGGAGAGAGAGAGAGAGAGAGAGAGAGAGAGAGAGAGAGAGAGAGAGAGAGAGGGGAAGGCTGCAAGATGCGGAACTGTTGCTGTGTTGTAGTTTTTGGTAGAAACGATAACGGTTGGGGCACACAAATACCCAGCCGCAGTGACTGCTTATCGGGTACCTTACTACGTCCCGAATTCACAGGTTGATGTATTAAACATAGGGTACCCCGAATTAATAGGTAACTATATATTGGTGGGGGTGGGGGGACACATCCCACCCCAAGACATGCAAATACACAATTGTACTTCTTCGTCTTCTGATCGTTCTGATGCGCAAAATCTTTAAAAGACCTGATCAAGATGCATTAGCTAGGTTCATCATTGGTTGCCTTCAACTAAGATAGAGCACACTTCGAACTCATGAATATGGCAGATACCGGTATTTAAGAATATAAAATACAACTGACAGTACTGTTTCTTTCCAAAACTTTCTTTCCAAGCTTAATTGCACTTTTTAATGTTTCTTTCCAAGCTTAATTGCACTTTTTAATGTTTCTTTCCAAAACTTTCTTTCCAAGCTTAATTGCACTTTTTAATGTTTCTTTCCAAGCTTAATTGCACTTTTTAATGTTTCTTTCCAAAACTTTCTTTCCAAGCTTAATTGCACTTTTTATCTCTTCAAAAGGTTGAGGCTTGGACGTATCTCAGGTCAACAATAAAATGCCTAAGACCAATGAAGTCTATGTTTGCTTCGTTAAATGTATGAGGAGGATTGCACTAAGCATTTTTATGAAAGGAATTGCCTTGGCCAACATGGGGTCGGTGTTTATTTCCATGCTTTGCGCAACAGCAACATTCATTTATTATCTGTTCGTCTACCGGTATTCACAATGTATATTGTTTCTTCACAGTTATTTGTCCTCGTGGAATAACTTCACAACGGTGACTATAGCTAGCTCCTGCTTACGCTGTGGTGTCCTTAACATCACGTCCTGTGAGTAACTGTATTACACGGATGTAACAATTTCAATTTCAAATAACAGTTATTTGTCCTTGTGGACAGATATCCACTTATGTTGACAATTTGTTTCTTGGGGCAACTTTTGGATCACTGTGGCCTATATTCATTGGCCAACACTTGAGCCAAATGAATCTGACCACTTGAACTTGAAGTTGGTTGAGGCTCATGAATCCAGCCTGAAGGCTTCTCGCTGTCATCGGCAGTGTAGCAGTTTTAGAACCGGTAACCAATCAATATTCGTATCCACATATACTCTATCCGTTCTCTTCATGCAATCATCGATCAACCAAGTCAGTTGATCATGATCTTCCTTGCACATCGGGTAGTGCATCGGAACAGGTAGGGGCAATAATAATCTGACAGTTTTGTCGAGTATTCAAAAAGACAAAGGCAGATATCTATTCGGATCGGTCGGGAACTTAGGCCAACCCATTTTCTTCTCTGGGACTCTGGGCATTCCAATTCCTGTCTTTGAGATGTGTGATAATCTGAGTCTGCAAGTCTCAATCGTTTACAGTTATAGAAGAGAGAGAGTAAGTCGCACGAAGGCGATAAATACTAAGGCAGTCTGTAGTCCACAGTACTGCTCGTCGGCGGGAAACACGGGACCGGGTAGTGACCGGCCAGCCCATTGCCAACTCAGATAGACACATGAAAGTCGTCTATAACATACCCCCCAACTCAAGGTATTCTTGGGATCAAGAATTCCTGGAGTTATCTGAGGGCATAAGGAAAAATATGAAGAAAAGGTGTCAAAGATGTAAACTGCTTGAGTCACGGATCTAAATAATAAATTGTTCAGATCATTGTTCAGGAGGAAAGGGGGAGCCTGCAGGTTCTCAAGGGCAAGGGTAACTTTTTGGAATATCTGTCTATGGTGAGACTTTGACAAGTCTAGGAGAAACTTAAACTATGGCTAGCTATAGTAGGACATGCACTAGCTATAGGTGTAGTAGAGAAGGGGCTTCAGAAGGAGGCTCCTGGGAGCAGTAGGATTTTTACAGGACATGTTTGCTAGGAGCTGCAGGGAAGGTATCTGCTGTTGGCGCATACTGCTAGGGGCTGCAGGGAGATAGGGGCAATTCAGGATAGGTAAAACTTGATCTGCCTGGGTGGGCTCAAGGGCAGGGTGTCATTTATAATCCTAGAAAGTTCATTGCTATAAAGGTGGCAGATCTAGAGTTTAGTCTCTTAGTGTCCATTGCAGGGATATCCATCTTGGTCCAGCTGGGTGGTAATCCTGTTCATGAGTGTTGTCAAGGACTTAGCCTTTGATGGTAGGGCTGGGGGGAATAGTTGGATCAAGATGTAGTCCATAGGTGCCCAGCTCATGCCCAGGTTGTTGATGCTCATGATGTTGCCTCCAGGGTGTGCACAGCTCTGGGGGTGCATGAGCATGGCAGGGTACAGGTCCAGGACAACGTAGTGGGAGTGGACCATGGGATCGCTGCTTGCAGACATATGGCCCACTGCAAGGTGAGTCTGTTGGCTTTGGACACAGTTGGGAGAGCAGTGACTAGCTTCCTCGGCTTGATGATGTGCTTGATGAGAGGTGCACATACTGTGGATGGGTGAGAGTGAATGCTTCTGTCTGGATGCAGAATGAGCTCATCTTGCAGGAGAGCTGGGAACTTGGGCTGGAAGTCTGTGATGATCCAGTCCAGACGTTTTCTTGTTGCAGTGTTGATGAGTGGGGCAGTAGGGTAGAGGTTGAGTCTATCAAGGCTAACTGCAAACCTGGAGCGAGAGTCCCCAGATTTGTTAGTGAACTTTGCAGTGGGGGGTACATTAGGGGGCAGGTTGGAGTTCATCTCACTGAAGGGGATGTCCCCCCCCACTTTGCAGTGGGGGGTGCATTAGGGGGAAGGGGATGTCCCCCCCCACTTTGCAGTGGGGGGTACATTAGGGGGAAGGGGATGTCCCCCCCCACTTTGCAGTGGGGGGTGCATTAGGGGGAAGGGGATGTCCCCCCCCACTTTGCAGTGGGGGGTGCATTAGGGGGAAGGGGATGTCCCCCCCCACTTTGCAGTGGGGGGTACATTAGGGGGAAGGGGATGTCCCCCCCCACTTTGCAGTGGGGGGTACATTAGGGGGCAGGTTGGAGTTCATCTCACTAAAGGGGATGTCCCCCCCAGGGACAGGGATGTCATACTGGATCCAGTCATCAAACTTCAAGGGGGCTGGGCCTGTGGACATGGAGTATGGGAGGTTTGTCTGGAAGAGTCCACCTCCATCTTCTGATCCATCAAAGGATTCATACACCCTTCTGAACTGGTGCCTCAATGCATCCAGGGCTTGTCTTCCTTCAGCTTGGTCAACTGGTGGTTACCTGGGCAGTGGTGGCACCTGGAGGAAGGGGTCTTGTGTTGAGGTGACCGGCATTGGCTGTAGGGGAGGGGGGTTACAGGGGGGGGGTGAGGGGGGGGAGGTGGAGTAGTCTGGAGAGGGGAAGGGGGAGGAGGAGGCTGGGGAGGGGGGTAAGGAGTTGGAGAGGTGAGATGGCTTGTAGACGATGCTTGCCATGATCTTTGGCGCCAGTACTCTTGTCCTTCAGTAGTGTGGTGGGTTTCCCACAGGGTGAGTTCTGACCCAATGGGCAGGACTGAGCATGCTGGAGATGGCTTGAGGATCTTGGTCATGTACAGGTCATTCTTTTTGGGGCATGACAGGATGTCCCTGGGTGCTGAGTTGCTAGTGGAGGCAAAGGTTGCAGCATTCTCTGTGAATCTGGTAGTGAGGTGGGACTCCCTCCTGAGGACAGCTGATACACTGAGGATGTTGCAAGGAGTCTGTGGGGAAGCAAGTAGGACGTCATCCAGGATGAGCAGTTGTGCATCTAGGCCCTTGAGGTAACCTCTGCCTTTCATGTGGCAGGTGATGGGGTCAGCATCTGCAGATGCAAACCTGAAGGTCGCTGGCTCATTAAGCTCCTGGACATGGGAGAGGTTGTTGATGTCACTGGTGGCATGTTCGGGTGCACCAGTATCAACTATCCAGTGTTGGGTGAGATCATCATCAAAAGCTAGGGGCATTTGGGCAAAAAGTTCATCACATTAAAATATTTTGTAAATAAATTTGCTTTATAACTTAACCCCAGGATGTGTTTGCAGGGGGGTCTTCATCATCATCATCATCAGAGACCAGGACAAGTTAAGGCATGTCATCGTCTTCTAGAGTGGGCAGGTCATCTTCCTTTACAGGGACATCATCATGGGCACTCATTTGTGCACAGAAAGCATAGGACATGGGGCTTGCTGGGACATCACTGTGGGACTTGCCTTTGGTGCCATCAGCAAATCTGACGGGGCATGTGTCCTGCTCAGGAGCAAGGGTCATGGCCATGAAGTTGTGGTCAACATTGTCATCCTCACAGTCAGAGTAGTCAGAGCTTGATCCTTTGCCATCGGCAAGGTTGGCATGGCGGGGTCTTGATCTTGATCTGGGCTTGCCCTTGTACCGCCTTCTGTCACCACCAGGGCCAGACTTCTTGCCATATCTGTCCTTGGTAGGGGACCTGGATCCACTTCTTCTTCTGGGGGACTTGGATCCGTTGGTGGCAGACGTGGAGGCAGGATCATCAGTGTCTCTGTCCTTGGGCTTGTAGGCTCCTCTAGTCTTGGCACTTGGGCATGAGGTGGATGAGTGGCCATAGCCACTACAGTTGTAGCAGGTCATGGTCGACTCATCTCTGTAGGCACCAGCAGCTAACTCCTGTAGGATGGGGCCTCCAGTGATGGGAGTTTCTGGGAGGGATGTGACCTGGGCATACTGCATGAGTGCTGATGAAAGTCCTAGGAAATCAGTGATGTGCAAAGTGTGGTATGACTGCACAAATCCAGCAAACTCAGGACGGGGGTTCAAACCCTTGATGAGGATGGTGTGGAAAGTGTCCTTGGACAAGGTGGATACACCTCCTGCAGTTGTTGGGATCTGGGAGTAGAGTTCCTGGCATCTGACTAGGTAGGACGTGAGGCCTTCTTCAGCACCAATGATAACACCGTACATGGCAGTGAAGGAGGAGAACTCCTTATCTCCAGGGACAGAACCATACTGGTCAGGGTAATTCAAAGCGCGCGCTTTTGAGCGCTGACTTTTTGACCCCCTCTGCGCTTTAAGCGCAGTTTTTTGCAACGCCCTGTGGGCGCAGCAAGCAATTTTTGCGCTTTTTGCACTACAAAGCGCAGTTTTTTTGTTTTCAAGTGAGCTAAAGCGCTGGCCAATTTGGCCATTTGAAGTACCCTGATACTGGTGTCCTAGGAATCTGATGCCTTTTGTGGCCATGTCAGTAGACGTCAGGAGTGCAGTTTGAATGGGCTTTGACAGGGAGTGGAGTACAATCATGAACGCTTGGTAGTTCTGCTGGCAGGTAATCCTAGTAGCAGTATTAACGGCGGCCAGAGCAGCGTCCAGATTATTAGGATCAAGGCGTGTAGTGGCCAGAATGGGGTACTCACTGCCTGTTGCCGGCTCGTGAGCGGGGGCAATGTCGAGCTCCGCATCAACGCCGACGAGGAAGCATCCAGGCGTTGATTTGATCTGGAGGATGAGGATGCGGCAGTGCTCTTTGACGCCTGGACCACCACTGTAGATGGGCATTCTTGGGGTGTTCTGGGCATACATGGTGACTGGCGGGAGTAGGTAAGAGATGAGTTGCAGTGTTTCAGAGAGCAGGGGTAGGGATGTGAAGATTTACTGAACGGTGGAGATGGCGATTTGGGAGGAGAGGCAGGTGAGGGTGGTGGCACCTCGAAAGGTGAGCCGAACGAATCCAGCGGAAAGTGGGATGAAGGCAGGCGGGCAATTGGACTGCAGTGCGGTGGCTGGATTGTCACCTTCCAATAAGGAGCTATCACGCAATAGCTGGTGCACGGTCTACTCACAATGGGAGATCATAGTGACTCCGTGTTTCTGGTGAAAAAGGCAGATGGAGATCTCCTCAGACGTCGTTGAATACAGTGCGGGCGATGCTCAGCAGCGGCAGGCGGGAGTAGATCAATCAAGTAGATCAATCAGTAGCGGCAAAGGGGACTGATCCAATATTGGATGCAGCGGTCAGTTCTTCGTGAGCGCATGGATAGGCAGCATAAGCTGTGATAATCTGAGTCTGCAAGTCCCAATCGTTTACAGTTATAGACGAGAGAGAAGGCGATAAATACTAAGGCAGTCTGTAGTCCACAGTACTGCTCGTCGTCGGGAAACACGGGACCGTGTAGCTTAGTGACCGGCCAGCCCAGTGCCGACTCAGATAGACACACGAAAGTCGTCTATAACAAGATGTAATACAAATGGAGGTGGTCGGAAAAGAATATCTCCTCCTGCCTCCTCCATATTTTTCCAGTCCACTCACTGATTGGAATGTTCAATCTTGGATAGATTTTCAAGGATATTTAAAAGATGCTAAATAATGCAAGCGTCCCACAGCCTCAGACACATCTTTGCTCCAGCAATCTTTCAGATTCCTTGTGAAGTTGAGGACATAAGCGGAACTGATCAGTGATCAGTTGATCGCCTGATTTGAGCGACATTTGCGGAATTGCGGCAGGTTTCTGTTGGTGCACCCTTCTGAAGAGGGCCCCTGCTCGCCCCTGCTTCTAAGACTACAGGAGGGCTATCGTGGTGTCGCAACCTTATCATTCGCGCTGCGTGAAAAACAGTAGAATGAACCCTGAATGAAGCCACCATTGTTTCGTGCAGACATAATGTCGTCGTCGGGGCTTTGGGCGAGCTGGTGAGGCGAGGGGGCGTAGGCGGCTTAAGCAGCGAATGGACTTCGGCCAGCTTGAATCGGGTACGAGGCTCAAAATTGTACAGAAACAGTGGATGGGAAATGTGTCCATCGGTGTCGAACATGTATTGTACTGTAATCGTCCGCGTCACCAGCGCCTCAGAGCCAGCGTCAACCCCCAATAAATGTACGACACCATTCAAATGAGAGTATTTTATGGCATGCTTGCTGTCCGAAAACCATTTCCCATTCACTGTCACTGTATAATTTTGAGTCTCGTACCCGATTCAAGCTAGCCGAACTCCATTCTCTGCTTAAGCCGCCTACGCTCCCTTGCTCACAAGGTCGCCCCAAGCCCCGACGACGACATAATGTTATCATCTGCAGACATTGGAAACAATGGTGGGTTCATTCGGGTTCATTCCACTGTTTTTCACGCGGCGCAAATGATAAGGCCGAGGATGACCGCGACAACTCGACGTCCCTCCTGTAGTTAGAAGCAGGGGCTACCAGGGGCCCTCTTCAGAAGGGTGCACCGACAGAAACCTGACGCAAGTATTGTTCAAATCAGTTGATCACTGATCAGTTCCGCTTACGTCCTCACCTTCACAAGGAATCTTAAAGATTGCTGGAGCAAAGATGTGTCTAATGCTGTGAGACGCTTGCATTATTCAGCATCTTCTGAAAATCCTTGGAAATCTATCAAACGATTGAATTTTCCAATCAGTGAGTGGACTGGAAAACAAATGGAGGAGGCAAGAGGAGGTATTATTTTCCGACCACCTCCATTTGTATTACATCGCAAAGACAGGAATTGGAATGCCCAGAGTCCTAGAGAAGAAAATGGGTTGGCCTAAGTTACCGAAAATGCCGACTGATCCAAATAGATATGTGCCTTTGTCTTCTTGAATACTTGACAAAACTGTAAGATTGTTATTGCCCCTACCGGTAGTAGATTGATTCCGATGCACTACCCGATGAGCAAGGAAGATCATGATCAACTGACTTGGTTGATCGATGATTTCATGAAGATAACGGATAGAGTATATGTGGATACGGTATGCGTATTGATTGTTTACCAGTTCTAAAACTGACATACTGCCAAAGACAGCAAGCAGCCTTCAGGCTGGATCCATGTGCCTTAACCAAGTTCAAGTTGAACTGGTCAGATTAATTTGGCTCAAGTGTTGGCCAATAAATCTAGGCCACAGTGTTCCAAAAGTTGACCCAAGAAACAAATTGCCAACATAAGTGGATATCTGTCCACGAGGACAAATAACTGTGAAGAAACAATATACATTGTTAATACCGGTAGACAAACAGAGAATACATGAATATTATTGTTGCGCATAGCATGGAAATAAACACCGACCCCATGATGGCCAAGGCAATCCCTTTCATAAAAAATGCCTAGTGCCATCCAGGGTGCCATCCTCCTTATACATTTAACGAAGCAAACATGGAGTGCATCAGCCTTAGACATGCCATTGTTGACCCTCTTTATCCACCAATTCAGGTTAAATTTTCATTTTCTCAAAAATGTTTTTTCAATCCTCAGCGTGTAACAGAAATTATAATATGAAATGCATTTCATCTTAGACCACTCTTCTACTGTTAACCACCATATAAATGCCAGAATGAGAGATAATCTTTTCTGATTCAACACTTAAGTTGTAAGCTCGAAGACGTAGTGCATTTAATGCCACCCCTAGTATTCAATAAGTTAGTGTATGTGGAACTATGGTTTCTATCCTCTGACATCATCCAATTTGCATCTGTAATAGTTATAATACCGATTCCTTGGTTATCACCAAGATTCCTGGGGTGCACTGTACTCATGGATTTCCAGTCAATGTCTTTATTTTAGAGGTGCCTTCATCAATTTTTCCTAAGTCAATCTTGCTCAGTGAAGTCTGATTATCTTGAATGCTAGCAGAGAAATGTTCTATAACACCTAATTTCTGAATGCATCTTAGTAATCCATGATACCAGCTGATACCAGTATTAGTAATCCATGATACCAGCTGATACCAGTATTAGTAATCCATGATACCAGCTGATACCAGTATTAGTAATCCATGATACCAGCATTGTTTATTGCTATCTCTGGTTGCCATCATAACTTTCTCTAGCAAGACTCTTTTCACAAAATCACCGTCCTTATGGTCAACGATTTTGTTCCAAAAGCCAATCCATTGTCTCAACCATTGAGCCCATGTAGGTGATATATCGAGCTCATTGAGAACCAAGTCAGTAGAGGTGTTATCTCTAACACCAAGAGCCATTTTCATAAACTTAACCTAAACTTAATAACTAAAATAAAAAAAAAACGTAAATCCTCAATACTTATCATACTTGGTGAGGGATCCTTTGGATTTAGGAATAGGAGTAATGACACTTTCTGCACATTGACTAGGGTAGTCATCAATCTGGATGCGATCGAACAGTTTTGTGATTATAGGGACTAATACAATTTGAGCTGGGGGAAATCTCCCTTAACTATTTGGTCTAATGGGGATATAGAACTCAGCAGGTATACCATCTACTCCAACGGCTTTGTTCCGTTGAAGTTTTGTAAGCTCCGTATAGTCCTCAGTCTCAGAGATGGTGATATTCAACAGACTTGCAGCTGCAACGTCTATTTCTGGGACATCAGTTACTTCTATCTGAACATGCTCACAATATTGGAAGGTGCTTGCAAAGTATTTAGCCCATTCCTCCACATTCATGAGGGGACATTTGATACTACTTCCCTTATACTTCTTCCTGAACAAACGGGGACTATTCTTTAACTTATCAATCGGGGACTTTGCGTTCTGGGCCTCAGCTTCTCTAGTTAATCTTCAAGTCAGATTCCGGTATTGCGCCCTTGCTACTTTCGTAGCATGGCCACCAAAACTGGTCTCTCTCTGGAGATCTTTCCATTGTTTCCTTCGATTGCTACAATCCGCATTGCACCAAGAGTTTGTCGGTCCATTCCTAGGTAGACCAGCCTGTTGAGCGCTAGCAATCACCTTTCCATGTCTCCTATGTACTTCCTGCAGGTGTCTGACCTGAGCGCAAGGTTGGAGGCTAAGGAGACAGAGAATGAACTACTGGAAGAGAGAATTGTCAGGCTAGAGGAAGAGAATGTACTACTGGAAGAGAGAATGGTCCTGCTAGTGGAAGCTTGATCCTGCTGGAAATAGCACCCTCCGCCTTCCGATCCGTGGACCTCATCTAATGATGGCGGTTACAGTATCCTGCTGCCCTGTTGGGACCCAACGTGCCCAAGTCTTTAAGGATGCATCCTCCTGCCTCCTGCCTCCTGACCTATCTTTACCGGATTGTATTGTATGATATAAGGCGAAATATTGTACGACTCTTTTGAGTACGATAGTATCTTGTTTTTCTAGCTTCTTCAAGATTGGTTCATCTGATTTGCATTCAGCTAATCAATGTTGTAACGCTCTTACCCCGAATGTCCCTTGGTCTCATGCTGATTTTGAAAGAAAAGTGGTTCACGATATCGTAATCGTACAAATAATCTGACTGCGTGAGCTGAAGACAGAAAGCTCCAAATTAATTATAACACGTTTCAGGTATTGGTTTTCAACCCCAGCCTTTGTGAGGAGGATTACCTTTTCAAGGTGGATGGACTAACCCTGGAGAGAGATACGGAGTTGAAGCACCTTGCTGGGCGTGGTATCTCACAAGAAAGGCTGGGGTTGAAAAGCAACACCTGAGATGTGTTCAAATTAATTTGGAGCTTGCTGCCTTTAGCATACGCAGTTAGATTATTCAGCATATGTTGAAGGTCTCTGGCATTATTTGGTAAATGAGTAAGGCTGTGTGAGACGCGCCGCCGAGTATACTGATCCAGGGTTATTTTGAAGGAAAATTTGCCACCCCCCTTTCATCGTACTACTGGTTCTAGGGCCAATAGCCCAGAATCCAGAAAGAGCAAAAATCGCACACACACACACAAATGGCCATGCAAAGCCAGGTCATCCAGGCTAGATCAGCTTCAGGCCAAATGCAGCCCACAGGGCCGAGTCTCGAAACTATGGGTTTCATAGCAGGGCTGATTCCGAAAACGATGGGTTTTATCGCAACATGCGAAATTTCGCAGCTAAAAAAACCCTGTGCTGCTCTCCCCCTTATGGTCGGGATTGAGCTTGTTACTAACAAAGGGTGAAGAGTTTGCAGTCAATGATAAAACTCATGCTATGCTTTGGCTCTTTTAATCCTTTGCGCTTTCAGCAGGGATGTATGGATCCTAAATCTGGAGCCCAAACTACATGTAACAACTCATTGAAGCTACTGGTAGAAACCAGGATACTTCAGGAGGACCCCCAGTGTTGCTGCCCGAGACGCACCCAATTGTATAGGCTGCATCCTGAGACACACCCAATTCCATAGCCTGCGTCCTTAGACACAATCAAATTCTGAACCTGCTTCTCATACCCCCCCCCCCCCCCCCCCCCTCCCCTACTATCCCCTCAATGTAGCAGCTGCTCGCTGCGTCTCATTCAGTCCCATTGTTACTAGATTGCTTCACTGCGTCTCATTCCGTGTCACCGCGTCGCATTGCTTAAAAAGTGTGTCACTACGTCTCATTCTTTTCTGTAATGGGTTTTAGCCATAGATGTTGGTACAGAATAATATTTCTTATTTAATGAGCCGTGTTTCGATTGTTTCTGTCAAGGCAGAGATCGAGACCCCCCCCCCCCCCCCCCTCTGCAGCTTCAACTTTTTGGGCATGGTCTTAGCGGCAGTTCTTAGTACTACAGCACACGTGGTAGTCACTCACTCACTAGATCATGACATAGCGAGCCATGGATTCTCATTAAGGGCACGTCTGCAGAGGCGAAAGCTCTCCTACATTCATAGTTTTCTTTTCAGCTACGAGCAGCAGCTTCTAAGCAGCTCCCTGAGCCAGCCACTGGGCTAACCCCCAAGATTTCGACTATTCTGGCCAGCAGATTCAGTCAGCTTCCAGACACACTAGGTTGCATTAACTTAAGCTGAATAGTCAGTCAGGGGAGCTGCCTAGAAGCTGCTGCTTTTAGCTGACAGAAAAACACTCTGCCTTGCTTTTGTGTTTGATTGTGTGCTTGAACTTGGTTACATGGCTCCAGCAAAGCTAACGCTGCATGGCACCCTAAGACAGAGCACACACCTCGTTTGAATACTTCACCTGCTGTAGCATATGATGATATGACGCATATGGCTCCTCAGATTCCCCGAAATCGGACACCACGGATTAACCATTGGTGACACCTGCTGTGGCCTGAACTAAACACCTCCATGCAGCAGGTATCGAATCCCGACGCTGATGATATCCTTAGGCGCTGATGATGATGGTGATGATGAGCGCACGTGATTAGTAGCTAGAGACACACACCGAAAAAGCTTGAATGAGGAAGGGCCGGCATGCCTGTTCGAGTATGGATATCACTAAGATAAGCCGTGCATGGAAGGAAGCAGTTCGGGAACCTGGGATAAATTGTCGTGAAGTAGCAGATTTCGAGCACGATCTTTCTTCGGCATCGGTATAGTGTTTCACATGCACTGACGTTGCTCGTTGCCGGTGGGCAGTATTCAGTGCAGCGGATGCGGATTTAACCCAAACAATTTAACGCTTCTCATAACTCAACCGGGCGCGGGGTTAGGGTGTGTTTCCAGTGGGGCAGGGGCTGGTTTCTCGCGGACGTCAAATTGTCCATGTTCTGAAAGCCTCAAACCTCATCGAGAGAATCCTGGAGAGAATACTTGGTGCTCGCCGGTGCTCGCCGGGCTGGACTTCAGCGGATCCTACGTGGACTTCAGCGAAATTGAAAAACTTCAGCGGGAGGGTCAGGGCTCCCGCTGAAGTTTTGCATTCCGCTGAAGTCCACGTCGGCCTTCAGCGGTCAAAAAAGCCAGCGTGGACTTCAGCGGGACATTGCAAAATGTCAGCGGAACCCCACTGGAAACACTTCGTGCCAGCGTGGACTTCAGCGGAACTTCAACGGTGACCGAAACCCCCACTGGAAACACACCCTTAGCCAAGCCAAGCCAAGCCAAGGGAGCTCGACAGCCTGCGAGCGGGGCGGTCGCACAGCCGGACAACTGGGTCGAACTGGGTGAATCTGCCCCCCGCCACTGAAGTGGGGGGCTCCGCCAAAAATCAAGTTGAATACCGATGGAAGCGCAGGCAAAGGCGAACGCATACACCCGTCTTATTTCTCGAGCAGTGAAGATGTCGACGAGTTGTGTAGTGTATTTCTCGAGTGCTCGAGCTTGGTGTCAGTTTGGGCCTGGGCCCCGGGCCTGGGCCTGCCTTTTGTTGAGGAAACCTTGGACAACAAATATGGCCGAGACGCGCCTGCGACAACTTTTGCTAAGCTGCTTTGCTGCTGCTTATTTTGAATGGCTATTTTTTAGTATGCAAGGCAATATTTGTCAGCGAGTTGTCTCTTTCGGCCTCACCCTCCCTACACGACGACTAACTCGGGCTCGGAGCGAGGAGGCGCCTCAGGAGCGCTGCACTGACTTAGGAGCTGTGATAAGGCGAGGATAATTGCGCTTGTTGCTCGTAGCCGGCTCGAAGCAGCATAAAGTGCGCTGAATTTGGGGATTTCGGTTGGGCTGGAAGAGAAGGTGCGGGTACGCTCGCTATGGATGCGCCCCATTTTTGGCGGACCGGCGCACTGAGGTGATGCATTCGGGTCCCCTTGATGTCCCCTAATGTTTTTCCAGCGGTCAAAGAAAGTGGGTCATGATTGGCGACCGTAGTCCTATTTACGCCACTTATTAACTGAACGGCCAGGAGTTGTCAAGGCCTCAAAATGTTTACTTCTCCCGATCGATTTTCCTGATAATGGGGCTGTAATGGCGATATTATGAGAATTTTTCAGGTAATTCTGAGCACTTCATTGAGGGGGGGGGGGGGGGGGGGGGGGGGGGGGGGGGGGGGGGGGGGGCAGCCCTCCTCAGGGTTTTTTCTAACATTTTACTCCGAATTACATTCTGAGACCAGCCATGAGTAGGCCTTGACAAGGGCAGTCCATTGGCACCACTTTGGAACGCGTGCAATAAGTATCTGCCCCTTGGGTGGGTGGGAGGCTGGGTGGATGAATGGGTGAGTGGGTGGGTGAATAGATGAGTATGGGTGGTATGGCCCCAGCCCTGCGTGGGAATCCCGAGGATGCCATTGTGTGCGCCATATTGTAACCCCCCAGAATCCACATCTAAGTTTTTCAAGAAAGGGGTAATTCTATTTAGGGGGGGGGGGGGGGGGGGGGGGGGGGGGGGGGGGGGGGGGCAGCCCTCCTCAGGTTTTTTAGGGATAGGTGTCCCAAAGTCCCCCCCCCCTTTTTTTACACTCCCGGAAAGGCGGAAAGTATTAGCTCGGCAGGCTCGGAGTCTTAACTTAGTAGGTGTGTGTTTGAGCCTATAATTGGAGGTGAGTAGCCTTGGGTCCTCCCAAAGTTCCCGAATGGGCGTAGAAGTTGTCCAATGGCTCTATGGGGGTCCTGGACTATGTGGCCAAGGCGATGGGTGAATACATGGAGCGGTCCAAATTTGATTGGCCTGCTAAATTGGGCGGTTTGGGGCGGCAAAAATACTTAAAAACCAGATATATTATAATTGTAAAGGCCATTACGTACATGCCAAACAATTTGTGAAGTACATGTTTTTAAACAATTCCCTACCATGATTATCACAACTCAGAAATTATAATATTCAGTATTGAGAGACGGCCACGAATTTACTAGTCGTTTTGGAAAGAAATCCAGGAAAATAAATAAATCTGTGACCAAAATAAAAAAATAAAAACACTGACTAATGGAAATATTCAATATTGGACAGATTTTCAAGGATTTTTAGAAGATGCTGAATAATGCAAGCGAGCCACAGCTTCAGCAATCTTTAAGATTCCACGTGAAGTTGAGGACATAAGCGGAACTACCGTAGGCGCCTGTAATGTTGGCGGTAAATTTGGCGGTCGGGGTACCGCCATGTTCCTGCAAGGTAGGCATGTAGGCCAAAACCGGTTCGAGCACAAACCGGATTAACCGCCAACGTTCAGGCGCGAGCAGCTGGACTACAGTGCAGTACACACTCAAACATACAGCCTCAGAGAGGGTCAAGCACCGGTATGTGGTCTTGCTAGTTCGCTTCTGCATATTGTCATAATTGATGGATTCTCCAAGGACGTTGGGCCATCGCTCCCTGTCCCCTCTTCAAGGTGGTGCTCCCCGCCCTATCCCACAACAACGTCCCGGCCAATCTCTCATCTCTTCGTTTTTTAACAAGCTCGACCAGCTAAGAAGGGTGCTGCTGCTGCAGCTAGCAAGACCAAAGCAGTAGCAGCTAAGAAGGGGAGTGCTGGGGCAGCTAGCAAGACCAAAACAGTTGAGAGGTGTTCCGTTGCAGCCCCATCTGGGCAAGGAAAGAGGAAGAGGAAGGTTTCCCAGGCTTTCGAATCCTAGCGATGAAGGCACTGATGAAGTTGATGTCTCTGATGACGATTCACAGCCTGATGATGGGGGTTTTAGTGAGGATGCACAGCCTGATGATGACGGGTCGGCAGATGAGGATGCACAGCCTGATGAGGGGTTATCTGACGCATGGACTTGCGGGGATGAAGGGGATGGGTTGGCTAGCGAGGATGATGGGGATGGGTTGGCTAGCGAGGGTGATAGGGATGCTGAAGGCGTAGTATAGCCTACCGGTACTACTACCAGCCTAGAGATTCCTTTTATGGCCCCTCCTATCTTGGTTGGGGAGTCCCTTTAGCCTATTCGGCCTACCCTTGGACTGTAATAATAACAACAACTGCTTATGGGGCATTGAATGTGTTTTAAAATGGAGCAGCCATGGCCAAGAATGTGTTTTAAAATGGAACCGCCAGTGCATGGCACTTGGGCCAATTTATGTTTCTCCCAAATTGTAAATTACCGCCCAAGTTCTGGCACAGAGTCATTTGGTGCAATTTCTTTTTGAAGCCGCCAACAATTAAAAGCGCCAACAATACAGGCGCCTACGGTATCAGTGATGACCTGATTTGAACTATACTTGCGGCATTGTGTTGTTGGGTGCAATCTTCTGAACTAGGCCCCTGCTTCTAAAACTAAATGTGGGCCATCGTGGTTTGGCGGCCATTTGTTGTCGGCCTTATCATTCGCGCAGCAGGAAATGCAGCAGAATGAGCCCACCATTGTTTCCAATGTCTGCAGATGATACCATAATGTATGGTATCATCTGCAGACATTGGAAACAATGGTGGTTTCATTCATGGCATTCGCTCCTTACGCCTCCTACGCTCCCATGTCTCACCAACTCGCCCCAAGCCCCGACGAGGCCATTGTGGGCCATAATGGCCTCGTCAGCAGGGTACTTCAAATGGCCAAATTGGCCAGCGCTTTAGCGCACTTGAAAACAAAAAAAACTGCGCTTTGTAGTGCAAAAAGCGCAAAAATTGCTTGCTGCGCCCACAGGGGGTTGCAAAAGACTGTGCTTAAAGCGCAGAGGGGGTCAAAAAGTCAGCGCTCAAAAGCCCTAAAGCGCGCGCTTTGAATTACCCTGCTCGTCAGGGCTTGGGGCGAGTTGGTGAGACGAGGGAGCGTAGGAGGCATAAGCAGCGAATATACTTCGGGCAGCTTGAAACGGTTACGAGGCTCAAAATATACCGTAAGTGTGAAGGGGAAATAGTTTTGGGCAGCAAACATGCCATCCAAATGGTATCGTAAATTTATTCTACTCCTTTAATGGGGGTTGAAGCTGGTGACGGGGGGGGGGGGGGGGGGGGGGGGGTGGTAGCTAGGGCCAGATCACGTTGGCATGTCTGTAAGCCGGTTTTCCCCACCCGTGTCGGCTATTTTCCCAGCAGATCGTCAGTTGACAACCTCGTGGTGAAGTGTCGCAAAACATCTCACTGACGCCGATGTGTGTGGGGCAAAACGTCCAAATATTGGCCTCCAAATTGCTAAAACAAGTTCTATGCAGAGTCGCCTGCGACGCTAAAAAATGGTGGAGAGTGATCGCGAGGGAGCGACAGGCGGCAACGGAAGCGAGTTAGTTACGAGACCGTTGGCTGACGTGTCAGGATTCAGCGCGGGCAGACGGATGGATGGATGGTCGGTCGGTCGGACGGACAAATGGGTAAACATGGGGGCTCCCGCCCCCTTGAAGAGGGGGCTCCGCCAAAAATAAATTCCAGACAGTGTAAAAACAATGTCCTATCCTTCATGCCTAATTAATTTGGGTCCAATCGGAAAAATTAATTTCGTCACTGAACAGCACTTCGTGAATGTCTGGGTTGTGGTGACCATTTTAAGCAGTGCTGGAATCTTGAGGCTTAGCCTAGTGGCTGGCTGTAATAGTTAATTACGCTCAAATCAAGTCATCATTCAAGGGACGCCTCATGGACTGATACATCGTTCGTGTGATCTTGTCTTTTCACATGCGTCCATCATGACAGTTGTCTGATCACAGATTCGCCGATCCAACTGACCCCAGAGTTATGGGAGCTATCGATTATGACTGCAGTTGGGAATAGTAAGATCTTTTTGGAAGAATCGTACGATATTGTGTACCGCTTTTCATTGGAAATCAGTATGCGACCAAGGGATATTATGGGCAATAGCAGTACAACGTCGATGCAGAAGAATTCAAGTCGGATGAACCAATATTGAAGAAGATAGAAAAATATAGTAATATAGTGCTATTTTATTGTATGTATGTATGTTTCGGTCCAGGGGTAGGCCAAATAGGCTGTAATTGTATAAAATATCGCCCTATATCGGATAATATAATCTGGTGAAGATAGGCCAGGAGGCAGGCGGATGCTGCCTTATGGGCTGCAGCCATGTAACCAAGTTCAAGTTACATGTAGGCCTCTTGGTGGGCTTCGTTTGATTTTTAGTTTGTGTTGGTTGGCCCTTGACAGCAGACCTATGCATTGGTAACTCTCGAAATGGTCAAAAATTGGTTGCCAAAGAGGTTGGTGGTTAGAATGCCTATATGAACAGTTGGTACTCCGCCCATAAATGGTCGACAAGTGGTTGGGATTCCTGTAAATGCTGTTCAATCGGGGATGGAAATCATGTTTCCGAGACCGCGAAACCATCACTGCACCATTCTGTACCCACTCTGTACAGCCTCCTAGTGCACTTGCGCACATGTGCACACTCTTCGCTATCACCGCCGAATCGATCGTTAATTTGCCAAAGCTGAATAAATGCCAACTCACGCCATACTGCCCCGTCCTGAGTCCAACTCATGCCCCTCCCCTTGTTCGTTCCGTCTTGCGACCTGACCCTGCTCCTTCACACGTCATGCGTAGGGTTGGGCCGACGTATGGACGTATACTCATACGTTTATAAGCTCATACGTTTTATACTCCGTATATTTTTTTCTCAAAACGTATGAGTATAAACGTATAAAAACGTATGAGTTGTACTTCGAAAAGTACAGCATGCATCCCGCCCGGCACCCTAACTTCCTTAGTTTTCATTCAATTTATCATTTAAATAGCTTGTCTGAAAGTTATTGACCCTTCTATCACAATATGCAATAACATTAACCTTTCACACATATCATTTTGTTTTAATGTGGCCTTCAGTTTGATTTGCATAGCCAGGATGGCACACATATCAGAGCGCCACCTAGCCTTCCATTCCACAAGCTGTGCTCCTACGTGGGCTTGAAGGATTGGTGGTTCAAGCCTAGTGCAATGTGAACATGGACAATATTGCAATATAGTTATATACTCATATTACTATATTATTGACATTGAATGGCTCCCTTAGATTTGTGCCGCGCTTCCTGCTCGACGCGCTTTCTGGTAGTGATTTATTTTCTGAGATTTGGACAACCTAAACTTACCAGATTTTATTTTGAGAGTTCATACGTGATGCCTATGTAATTAGCAACGTGGCAATACCTTCAAACCCATGTAAAAGTCTTTCCCCAAGAAATGCAACAATTTCTCAGATGTTTTCATACGTTTATATGCATACGTTTATACGTTCATATGTTTATACGGCATTTAAAATGAAAATATACGTTTGCTTTCCAACCTGCCCTTGTCCTGTTTAAGCGACTTGCCCTTGTCCCGTCCTGCGACCTACGCTTGTTCCGTCCTGCGACCTGCCCTTGTCCCCCTGTGGCAAGGAAGCCAATTTAACAATTTTCAGACTTTGAATTGGTATCCTGCCATTCATTCAATACGGGCTACAATTATATTGTAGAATTAAATGATCATTGTAGCATGAACTTAGGGCCCCCGTCAGTAGAACGATTGTTTGGGGTTCAGTTCATCAATACTTTTTTCTTTTTAAGCCCTTCCTATCACGGTTGGGCAAGTCCCTTTAGCCTATTTGGCCTGCCCCTGGACTGTAACATACATATATACATACATACGGGCTAAAGATGCAACCAATGTACAACACCTCTTGGGCCGACCACCGCACGGGCCCTACTAGGGCACCCGACTATTTTCTCTGGTTCCACTCAATATTATGGGTTTTTGTTGAGGGAACGTAACAAATGAGCTAATTTCCTTTTTCTTTTCTTTTCACCCTCCCGCAGTAGGCTAGGGGTGCTATCAGCATGAATAGCGGTGCTCTCACTTGTTTTATGTCTTGGTGACTCCTTGTGTACTCCCTTAGAACTATCGATTCTGACAGTACTGTGACAGCTTCCCGTAGTGACAGCTTCCTGTGGACTGCGTCACCGGTTCTCCTGACACGGACTGTATAGCCTGTACCCTTATTAGGGTACAAGCTGCCGCTCCTTCCTCCACTGGTGCCCCTTGATGGGTCTCCTGTGCTTGTAACGTTATTCTCGTCTCCGTGTATAGATTGGCGCGTCTGCTTCACGCAAGCATCTCTGTCCACTCTCTGGAGTGTATTCAAGCTGATAGGTTACTGGGCTCCTCATATTACCACTGCTTTTCAATGCTACTTCCTAGAGGGCCTCCCGCCGGCTTTGAGAAACTCCATGAGTCAAATGGTCTTTCTTGGTCGCGCGGGATTCGCAGCGTCATCATCAGCAATGGCTGCGACCGAGTCCTTCCAACGGAGGACCCGGTTTCTCTTAATGATTGGCTAGATGTTTGTGCGCCAGCGGCCTCTGCTAACGGTCATGAGGATCCTTCCGCCATCGTGGAAGTAACCCCCCCCAATCAATTCTCCAACTTTGCGGTTCCTTCGCCTACTGTCCGACGCCTCTCTCCTGAGGTTGAGGATGTTCTGATGCGTCTCTGTTGTGTCTCCACTCAGATTATCCAGTACGCCATGGCACCTCCGCCTCCAGCTGCCCGATTCAGCGATGATGACAGTGTTACTGATGATGATGATGATCTGCAGAGTGCTACGAGTGGTGACTTCGGTGGAGGCACTCCGTCCACTGCTACTCGTGTGTTTCACACTGCCACCGTCTCACCGGTGTATGAACCGTCATCGGCACCTGCGCTTGAGCCTTTCCCTGCGTATAAGCCTGAGCCCTCTTCTGCGCCTCTGCTTGCGTCACTTCCACCGGTCCACCCGGAGGTGGCCAAGCCGTCTCTGCTGACTAGGTCTGCGTCTTTCACCATGCCTATGGAGCGTGGTCTCCTTGGCTACAACACTCGTTCTCGAGAAGCTGCTGCTACGGCTGGACGCTCATCCTCTGCTGGCACTTCTCAGGAGCCCCCTCCGCCTCCGCCGGTGGAGATGCCTCCTGCTCCTGGCCCTCTGCCTCCTGACCGTCCTTCGCTGTCATGCGATTCTTGGGAGCATCTGCTTACTGGAGGACCTCCTCTGCTCCTGCAGCTGCAGGACTGTCGTCGGATCCGCCAGGAGCACTCTGATGGAGAATCCTTGAATCGCACTCTGTACGGTAGGATGGATATGGAGGCCACTCGGGCCAATTGTGATAGCAAGGGTCGCACTCTTCGCGTAATGGCATTCTCTGAGCTAGGTAGGCAGTGCAGGGAATTTCTAGGACAGGTTAAGCAGGGGATTCGGTACCCTGCTGCGAATGGTGTGACCTTTGGGGGCATTGGGCGTAGGAACAATGACCTGCGGGGTTACCAGTTTGTCAAGGTGCCTCAACCTTTCTGTCCTGTTCGACCTGACTTCGAGCTAGTATTGAGTGTTGCGCGGTCCCTGTCGGCAATCAGGAACTTAGATGACCAGCGTGCATATGACGCTGGTCTTGCTGCTGAGTATTTCCTAGGGATTCGTGATTTGTTGGCCCCTAGGACCTCTGCCCCTGCTGCTGGGACTTCGGCTTCTCATGGTGAGTCTCGTGTAGATCCTGCACTGTCAGGATTCAGTGCACTGCCCCTGCCTCGTCAGGAGTTCATGAGCATGATGCTCGCCAACATGACGGATGAGTTTGTCAAGGTATACCAGGACGTTGCTACGCCTCGGGATATCTTGTTGCATATCCGGAGGCAGCAGTCTGATGCCCTTGCCTCTCGTGTCCCTCTCTTGATGAAAGAGTATCTTGATTCTGTCATGAGCCCTCATGAGCAGGTTGACGTTTTCTTTCGTCGAGTTTTCGGTCTGTGCACTGACCTCCGCAGTGCTGGGTCTCCACAGACTCAGCGTCACGCCATGGGCATCATAGTACAAGGTGCGAGTCTGCCCCGTTACGAATCGCTGCGGATTAAGTATGGTATCTTGCTGTACAACCAGCAGCCTGTTGAGTACTGGTCCTGTCTAGAGGACTATAGGACGCTAGATATTCTTAACATAGCGCTCCCCAGGAATGACGCCAGGCATCCTGGTTGGTCCCGAAACTCTCCCCAGTCCCCTGCCAATGCTGCACTACCGCGGAGGCAGGGAACTGGTTCTCAGGGTTCCGGGTCTACCAAGAGGCGCCTGGAGTGTACCTGGGGACCTTGCCCTCATAAGGAGGGTCACTCGGAGGAACGGTGCTGGACAAAGTACCCGCATCTGAAAAGGGGCAAGGATGGTGCATCGCGTCCTGGACCGATGCCTGTCAACTTGGCCCTTCCGGCTGTGCTTACTCCCAGGCAACTGTCCTCCTTGCAGGCTCAGATTGATGGGTTTGCTATGCAGAAGTAGGAGGTAAGCTCTGTTCTTTTCTCTTGCACTTCGAAACTCTCTAACGTCTGTAGCCCAAGCCTGTCTGCGGGTGTCTGGCATGTTGATTCTGGAGCTGGAATGTCTATCACAGGTGATCTCTCCTTGTTCACTGTGTATAATGCTTCCAGAAATGGACCATCAGTTAAATTTGGTGATGGGGTGATTCAGAGGTCAGTGGGTGCAGGGTCCATTGTGTTATGTAGTGATTGGTTACCAACACCAATCACTCTAACAAATGTACTCTACATACCCCACTGTCCTGTGAATCTCCTGTCGGTAAATGCTGTGGCTCACTCTCATCACTGCCAGGTTTCTTTTGATAGTCTTATTTGCACTGCCACTCAGAACTCTCGTGTGCTCTGGTCTTTTCCTGCCTCCAGTGATGGTGTCTACAAGTTTACCTGTAGTCCATGTGTCAAACCCAATGGCCGTCTGTTTAGTGCAAACCATTACCCAGTTTTTGCTCTTGATGTTGATGAGGATGGTGGAGTTGTTGTTCCTACCACCCCTGAGTGGCTGTGTCATAGGCGGCTGGGTCACCCTGGCTATGATGCCATGCACAAGCTTGTCAGGGATGGTCTGGTTCACAACTTACCCCTCACACTCAAACAAGTGCAGAAACTGTCTAAGATCCCATGTGATGCTTGTCAGAAGGCAATGGCAAAACGTATCCCTTTTCCTAAGGCAAGCAAAACTAAGATCAATGCACCTCTCCAACGTCTTCACTTGGACATCATGGGGCCAGTTCATATCAGGGGTTTGCGTGGGGAGTTTTACATCATGTGTCTCACAGACCAATACTCTGGCTATGCTGAGGTATTGTGCTTGAGAACCAGGGGTGAAGCTCCCTTAGCAGTTCAAACTATCATCCTCAGATGGATGAATCAGCTACATGGGTTTGCTTTCAAATGTCTGAGATCTGACAGAGCTAAGGAATTTATAGTGGAGTGGTTCGAGCTTTGGTTGAAATCGATAGGAGCTGTGCATGAATTATCTATGGCATACACTGCTCAGCAGAATGCAACTGTGGAGAGGTACAATGGGGTCTTGCAGAACATAGCTAGGAGTATTCACTTAGAGTCTAAACTAGCTAAGTCTTTTTGGCCCTATGCCTTCCTAGCTGCTTGTTACCTACGAAATCGGCTGCCCAATCAGGGTGACAAGACTCCTTATGAGCTGTTCTTCGGGGTTATGCCTGATGTGTCGTTGTTGCGTGTGTTTGGTTGCCCTTGCTATGTTACATTAGTAAATGGGAAGAAGCGCAACAAGCTGGACGAAAGGGCGTTATCTGGTAGACTGGTTGGGTATTCTCTGGTGAGCAAGGGTTATTTTGTTTGGGTTCCTAAGTTGCGCCAGGTAGTAGAGAGTCGTGATGTGCTCTTCTATGAACAGTTCAGCTATAACTGTATACCTGGGCTATCTCCCTATGATGGATCCCGGTATTTTTCTCGCACCCCTGCCGCTATCAACGGACAAGTGCTTGATACTACTGACAAAGTCCTAGACCCTTTACCGAACCCGATTGTTGACCGCTGTACTGGTCATGGGATGAATTTGCGTCCCAGCAGGTCAGGGACTGATGGTGCTGTATTGCGTGTGAGGGTACTGGGCGGGGGAGATTCTGATGTTCCTTCAAGCTCTAATTTTCCCGAATCTCAGGGGGTCGCCAGGCCTACCTCTGCGTCTAGTTCCGTCGGTGAAGCTTTAGGATTTGGACAGCCTTCGGTCATAGTGGAGCCTGTCACAGGTCCGCTGCCTACACGTCGCCACCCCCCGTCCACCTGTTCGGATGGCTCGCAGGGGTTGTTGATCACTTCGCCTCCTGCTGTCTCTGGTGGTTTATACCGGACAAGGCATTGCGACAATGTAGCCGTCACCGAGAGTGTGAGCGATGATCTTGAACACTGGTCCGGCTCTGATACTGCGTATGGCTGGGGTGTGCCAGTCGACCCAGGGTTCAGTGAAATAGAGGCAAAGAATGCCGGCCCTGTTCAACCAGGCATTAGTGCTGCGCTGGGGGCTTTACTACCGGTTACTGCTGATACCCGTGCTGCTCATGTACAAGTACACTGCTTGTACGTGGGAGCATACATTTCTACCTCCACTGAACTAACCTATAAAGCTGCCATGCTTCCTTCCAACCCTGACAGGGATCAGTGGCTGCTTGCTATGAAGGATGAGATGGCATCCTTGCATGCCCACGGTACTTGGGCACTCACTCCCCACCCTTATAAGCAGAAGATCCTGTCTGGCAGGTGGTTATTTGTGAAGAAGATTGGGGTTGATGGTTCTGTGCGCTTTAAGGCACGTTTTGTAGTGAGGGGTTTTCTCCAGCGTCCTGGGCTGGATTTTCATGATGTATATGCCCCCGTCTCCTCTAAAGCAGGTCTGAGGGTACTCCTAGCTGCCATCACTCATAAAAAGATGTTTGTTCGGCAGCTGGATATCAAGACTGCATTTCTGAATGCTAAGTTGGAACCTGGCCTGGACTTGTACTGCCACCAGCCTGAGGGCTTCAAGGTACTTGGCCCTAACGGTGTTCCCCTTGTGTGCAAACTGACCAAGTCCCTTTATGGTTTGAAGCAGGCACCCAGGGCTTGGAGCATGGATGTCAAGCGGGTTTTGGTTGCACATGGGTTTACTATGTGCAAGGCAGAACCTGCTCTGTATTTTAGGAGGGATCCTTTTGGTGGGTGGAGCTATGTCCTGACCTATGTTGATGATTTCATCTGTGCTTTTAGTGATCTGGCTTTGTATGCCTTACTGATCAAGAAAATGGAGGCTGCTGGCTGGGAGGTCAAGGAGATGGGTGTACCGGTTCAGTTCCTCTCATTGGACATGGACTTTACCCTTGACTCTGAGGGCAGGTGTGTTAAGGTCAACCTCTCCCAGCATTCCTACATTGTTGAGCTGGTTGAGCAGTTTGGTCTCACTGCTGCAGCCAAGCCCAAGTTTTCAGTTCCCATGGCCAAGTGCACTGTCACTGACCCTCCTAGAGAGCCCCTGGCCTCTAATCGCCAGTACCTCTCCCTTGTGGGGGCTTTGCTATACCTGGCTACCTGCACCAGGCCTGATATTTCTTTTGCTGTCAGCTACCTGTCCAGTTTTTCTGCTCAACCCACTGCTCCCCTGTGGGGGGCAGCCAAGCGCTTGCTTTTGTATTTGAGAACCCATTCCCACCTGGGACTCACTTACACTCACAGCCCTGAGTTCTCTTTCACTGTCTTTAGTGACTCATCCTTTGCTGATGATGGGTCTGACAGGAGATCTCAGACTGGCTATGCTGTGCTTGCTGGGGGCAGCCTTGTCAACTGGATGAGCAAGAGGCAGCCCACTGTTGCCATTAGCTCCAGTGAGGCAGAGTATCAGGCCCTGTCTCAGACTGCCAGGGAGGTGCAATGGTTGAAGAAGTTGCGGGTTGATCTGGTCCTGCCTTGTCACCTGGTTACCATTCAGGGTGACAACTTGGGGTCTTTGAGCTGGGCCAATGACTGGCAGCTGCTTCCTCGCAGCAAGCACATTGATGTTATCCATCACTATATCAAGGAGCTGGTGGAGGATGGCCAACTGGATGTTGCCTATGTTAACACTAAGGACAACTGTGCTGACCCCTTCACCAAGCCCCTTGATCCTGCTGTGTTCTGGCGGTTCATCCGCATGTTCGGAATGACCGCTTCTCCTTAGGGACTTTTTTTTTCTGTTCCATTTGTAGTTTTTTGGTTATCATTGATTGGCATTAGGTTCCTATTCCCGGATCGGGTTTTCTATACCGTTGTTACCCGACTTTGATATTTAGTTTGTCCTCTTTTATCCACTTGGCAAATTTTGGCTTTTTTGCCTCGTTTCATTCCTTCCTTTCACCCTTTGGGGTTCATTTGAAGTTCTCTCGTTATTTCGGAGTTCTTTGATTGTTTTTTGTTTAATCTTTGTTACATATAGTTCTATGTCCCCAGTGCCATAGGTGGAGTACTAGTATTGTATGTCACCTGCGTCATAGGTAGAGTATCAGCATGAATAGCGGAGCTCTCACTTGTTTTATGTCTTGGTGACTCCTTGTGTACTCCCTTAGAGCTATCGGTTCTGACAGTACTGTGACAGCTTCTAGTAGTGACAGCTTCCTGTGGACTGCGTCACCGGTTCTCCTGACACGGACTGTATAGCCTGTACCCTTATCAGGATACAGGCTGCCGCTCCTTCCTCCACTGGTGCCCCTTGATGGGTCTCCTGTGCTTGTAACGTTATTCTCGTCTCCGTGTATAGATTGGCGCGTCTGCTTCACGCAAGCATCTCTGTCCACTCTCTGGAGTGTATTCAAGCTGATAGGTGCAAGCTCGCATACATGCCTCTTAGGTAGCTACTAGCAGCTACTACAAGCTCTTGAGGTTGCTGCCACTAAATCGCTAAATGCCCAGGTCATGTTGCCACCCTGCTTGGACTCCAAGTTGGACTTTATGACGGCAATTTATAACATCGGCTCTGATCATAGCTAGGTCGAACTCAGAGCTCTTGGAGCTATCAGTCTCTCATCTGTAAAACCAGTTCCCTTGACTTGGGCACATTGGGGCCCAATAGGGCAGCAGGATACTGTAACCATCATCATTGTATGAGGTTCACATATTGGTGGGCGGAGGTCGCTTTCACCACTAGGGTCGCGCTTGCACTTCCTTCGCCATTCTCTCCCTTAGGGGAGCGCACTCTTTCTCCAAGTCCAAGCAGGGTAGCAACAAGCCGAACCTGGGCCTGTAGATTTAGCGATTTAGTGGCAGCGACCTCAAGAGCCTATGGTAGCTTCTAGTAGATAGCTAAGAGGCATGGGAGCCTGCACTCCTGGCCTCTTGCGGGAGGGTTTAAAAAAACAAATATGACAGCAAATTAGCTCATTTTTCACGTTACCTCAACAAACCCCCATAATGTTGAGTGGAACTAGAGAAAACACAAACTCAAAATTAAACGAAGCTTGCCAAGAGACCTACGCGCAGGGATATTTGTGAGCGGCGAGCTCACCCACAGTTCGGTCTAACCACACGGTGGTGGGTAGGGCATCCCGGATACCTTAGACCCGACTGAACTGTACGAACCCTAGACTGTTGCCGTCTCTACCCGGCGATGTAAAGATCCTTCACCTCTATCCGGAACACCCTGCTTCAGCCAGTCGCTGGACCCATGGAAATACCGTTGGACTCAGGTATCAATACGCCAACATGGGTGACTGACTTTACTTTAGCCCAGTCTGGAGGGCGGTATGGTCCAGATTCCGTTGGTACAGGTTACGCCAATCGGGAGAAGTTCGAGTCCCACTGCCGGAAGACAGTGGGTTCGGAGTCCGTTCCCTTGGAGGCGGTGGTGTCTCCACTGTCAGGATACGTGCCCATTGTAATCTTCTTCTTCTTCTTCTGCCGTGCAACGACAGGCCCTTTGGATCCGTGGATAGGACCAGAGGGCAGCTAGGGCCGGGTACCTTGTAGCACAAGGCAGGATGTCCTTACTGAGCTGACGAGCCAAGTAACCTGCCGAGGTGTTGTTGACAGTTGTTATGCCGACAGCTATTAACACTGGGCTCGCTCATCCCCAGCATCAAGGTTGATTGCAGTAGTTAAGCCTCGTTAGTACGTCTTATTATTGCTTACAGTTTGGTGGAGACGGAGTCTTTTCTTTTCCATATGACTACCGAGCCTATGGAGTCCGAAATCCCCCTTCCGCATATTCCCGATGATGCCACGCCGGCACAGGCATTAATAGCGGCATTGGGCTATCTGCGTCAGACAGTCACTCACGACGTCGATGCTGCAGTACGCGTCGCCCTTCCGCGGGTGCCAGCAAGTCCAGACACCAAAGCAACCGGGTGAGTGGAGGAGGTTCAGGTCATCAAGCTTCCGAGCTCACTGATTCCCGATCCCGTCGAATGATTTATGGTGCTCCTCGCATTCCACCCCCATTGCCTTGGTCGGGTGATAATGCGAAGGAAGCGCACGCCAGCGCATGGTGGAACACTCTCGAAAATTATGCACGCCTGTATGATCACGACATGATCGATGCTCTGCCTAACTTTTTCACGGGAAAAGCTTCGAACTGGTACACCCAGTTGTGCGTGGCTTTCCCAAGACTCACTTGGGAAGAAACTCGCCTAAAATTTCTGGACGTCTACGACCCCTACCACGAGCACAAGGCGGACAACATGCGCGAGCGTCTGCTTAGCAACAAGGTGCAGATGACATCGACTGTCACCATCTACGCGCAGATTTTTCAGACATCTGTTCGCGAAGCAGGGGGCATGGGGGAAATGGACCAGATTATCCTTTTCCGCAAAGGTCTGACAGCGCCTATCGAGCTGAAATGCCGCACAGATACAGTTGGTAACCCGTTCAAGTCCGTCTCGCAGATAATACAACACGCGATGGCTATGGAGAGGCAGATCGTTGGGGCGTCCAATATCTCAGACGAACTGTCTGTGGCCCAAATCGAAAAGAATGAGCTCTCTGCAGCCCAAATGCAACGGAAAAAGAGCCAACAGTGGCAATCTCGCGACCGCAATGGCAATGGCAAACGGCCAGCGTTCCCACCTCCTCCTCACGCGAACATGAAGAGAGAGAAGCAGACTCACTTGTCATGGGTCACTGCGAAAGGCTGGACTGGCCCTAACAATCGGCCTCACACTCAAGAGACTATTGATAGGGCTAATGCGAACGACTTGTGCTTCCGGTGTGGCACGAAGCGTGTTTATGGTCGTGGTTTCCCCCAAATGCCCACCTGGGGACAGACGCAAATAGGAGGTTGGGGGGGGGAAATGTGTGTGCTTCACAATGCTGCTTCACTGATGCTAACTTTTCCCCGTATCCCCCACCACCTCACGAGCACCCGAGCTCACTGCCAGGTCCGCCACTCCCGGGTCCACCCCTGCCAGGACCCCCACTACCGTGTCCGCCCCCCCTTGAGATCCTCACCGCCAACGCAGCATGCCTTTTGGCTCCAGAGGATTCAGCCCACTTCTCGGCCCGTCTGTCTGGGTGCGAGGGACGAGTCTTAATTGACTCAGGGGCCTGTTCTGTGTTCGTCAATCAGAAATATCTGATTGCGAATGGTATTGCTACGTTCGAGGGGACACCAGTGAAGGTTCGAGTGGCTGATGGTTCGTTGGCCATTACCAACTTGCGCTGCGATTTTGTTCTTGACCTGGGTCAGCACCGATCCCGGGTCAGAGCCTATGTGCTGCCCGATTTAGGATCAGATGACACGGCTGCTTTGTTGGGTAGATCGTGGATGAAGCAGGGTGCATGGTTGGGTATGAGGGTCCTCCGCTGACGCATCCACGACTCCCGGCCTCCTCTCGATCAAGAAGTTACGAAAGCTTCTGCGTCGCACACGAGATCTGAACGCTTTTGAGGTGACAGTTCGTTCCCTCGACGAGGATGATGACCGGCTCATCGAGATCCTAGAGGCAGCAGGTGCTGACCTGAAGGACTGGCCTTCTCTACTTCCCAACGCTCAGTTTGCTATCAACAACGCTTTCAATCGGAGTATCCAGGATACACCTTTCCACTTGATGTATGTATGGGCAACATCCCCGGGTAGCGCTTCAGCCATCGGATGTGCATAATGTGGATACCTCGGTGAAGTCTTGGGTTGAGCAAATGGATGACGCTGTCGCGAGCGCCCGCCGTCACTTGCTGGCTGCACAGGACCGATACAAATCCTATGCAGACCGCAAACGCCGCCCTATCATCTTGAAGGTTGGCCAGCATGTCATGCTCTCGGCCAAGAACCTTAAGTACTGGCCGGGGCTTGCTCGCAAGCTCCTCCCTCGCTTCGTTGGACCATACCCAATCTCTCACGTAATCGAAAAGGGGGGTGAGACTGTTGCAGTAGCACTCACTCTCCCGGACAGCTGGAAGATCCACCCCACGTTCCACGTGTCGTTGGTGAAACCGTACTTTCCTGGAGATTCACCTCCTGAGGTGCGTCCCAGCCCGTTCCGTACTGAGGGGTGTGTTCAGGTTTATGAGATAGCACGTGTAGTGAGCCACAAGTTTGTAGCCCGCCAGCTGCAATACTTTGTGCAGTGGTTACACTCGGATAACGCGTTCTCATGGGAATCAGCTGTTAGCCTAGCTGTTGTCGTGCGATCCAAAGGGCCTACAACAGGCCCTTTGGATCCGTGGATAGGACCAGAGGGCAGCTAGTTCCGGGTACCTTGTAGCACAAGGCAGGATGTCCTTACTGAGCTGACGAGCCAAGTAACCTGCCGAGGTGTTGTTGACAGTTGTTATCCCGACAGCTATTAACACTGGGCTCATCCCTAGCATCAAGGTTGATTGCATTAGTTAAGCCTCGTTAGTACGTTCTATTATTGCTTACAATATTCCTAAGGATCTGAGCACAAACATTAAAAATCGTGGCGCCCGATGCCTAGGTGTAGCATTTGGGAAGGTGGAAAGATTAAAAACCGTGGCCCCCAATGCCCAGGTGTAGCATTTGGGAACCTGGGAACATTACCTAGGGGCGCGATGGACCAAAACGGGAATAAACATTAAAAATTGTGTGTGCGATACATCATGGTTAGGAAAATCACTGCCTACATGTACCTTGAACTTGATTATATGGCTCCAGCCTTTAAGGCTGCATCCTCGTATAATATAATCCGGTGAAGATAGGTCAGGAGATAGCCTCCTAGCCTATCCTCACCGGATTATAGTGCACAATATAGGGCAATATATTGTACGATAAGAGAGCACGACATTATCTGCGCCCAGCGTCTTGCACTCAAAGGATCCAAGCTCCACTTTCAGATTAGGCGTGGGCAAATCTCTTTGTTCACATATGTCGCTCATGGGAAGCCCCAATTGAATAGCTAACATTCCATGCAATGCACTGATCAATATTCGGAAACGACATCGCGCATTTAATCGAGGAGCTATTGCCGTGATATCTCCTAGAAGGAAAGATAGAGAAAATCACTATGCTTAGTCGGCCGGAAGATTACATGAAAGCAGTCCACGAATCAGATTGGAAGATAGATTCGGAGGCGCCAGCTCAGTCGTCCGCAGGCGACATAGTGTTTATTTGCTGGCAACAGAGTGGCGCCAGTACTGTAATCTCATAGATATCCAACTTGACAGAAGGAATAAACCCATCAGAAGTAATGTAATACATGTTCTTACGTTATGTATATGTATTTCGTAAGACTAAAAGAAACGTAGTGACAACGCAAAGACACATTATCAATATCTACTAGCACCTGAGCCCGTCGTACCGACGGGAGGACCACCCCCGTGGCCACGTCAGCGACAGGTCTCGGGAAATCGAGATCCGAAAACGGGTTACTCCGTAACGGGTTATCCTGAAACCACGGCCCCGGGAGGACCACCCCCGTGGCCACGTCAGCGACAGGTGTCAAAAAATCGAGATCCGAGAGTCGCTGCCGCCTGGGCGACAGGTCAGCAAAATATGAAACCAAAGACCCAACTGCCTGCAGGCATGCATGGGCCAAAATGGCTAGCATCTGAGCCCGTCGTCCTGACGGGAGGACCTCCCCCGTGGCCACGTCAGCGACAGATCTCGAAAAATCGAGATACGAGACAGGTAACTCCGAAACGGGTTAGTCCGAAACCACTGCCCCTGGCCACGCCAGCGAAAGGCAGCCAGCGAGCTGGCAGGAGTGCGTGAGAGCGCAGGAGAAGGCCAACGGAATGCTGCGACGGGGGGAGTTGCATGCGAAGTTATTGACAGGGGCAGCAAAATTTGTGGGTGAGAGTTTGGGCAGATGGACAAAGGGAGGCTACACCGTTGAATATTGGGGGGTTGAGGCAGCGAGCACCGAAAATAGCAGAAGTGCGAAGGAAAATTCGCGTATCAGAACGGCTAGGCTCAGGAAATGCAGCAGTGCAAAGCAGCGCACCAAGCCGAGTAACCTTGGACGGGTGGGTGGATGGGTGGTCAGCAGAGCGAGAGTGTGACGTTGGAAAGACGTCTTAACTTGAAATAAAGTATTAGGAGGTAAAGGATTTGAACCTCTCTATTTTCTGGCCTTAGAGAGTTAAGCGTCGAGCTTAAATCTCCTACATCCTCCCGCGGTTTAGCGATAAACCCGTGTATTCGAATTCGACTGCCAGAATACTCGAATAGTCTGAAGGTCGCGTGAAGGGCGCGGACGTAAGGTGCGCGAAGGTCGCGGACCTGTTTATCGGTTCAACCTTTGACGTCAGGGCACGTCGAGTCACGTCAGTTCACCTTCCTCGGGGAAGGTGTCGCCACCTCGTGGTAGCGTCGGTGACGGATCGTTATCTGTCACATTTCCCCCCTCTCTGGCTCGCGACTTCTCCTGGAGTCGTGTGCTTTTTCGGTGGACGTACTCGTCAGGGGTTTCTGTCGAGGCTTCGCGACGAGTGCGGGGGCGGACCGGCGCGTGCGGATCAGGGACCGGTGGGAGATCGAGAGGGCGTGAGCGGTCTGGGTTCTGGCGCCAGTACAGATAGATTTCGGAAGCGCAAGGACCAGCGAGGTCAGTTTCGAGTTCTCATGAATGGACGTGATCAGAGTGCAGCCACTGAACGTAGTAGCGGAGGAGTCCCGATTCGATTTTGTGGTCGACCACTTTGCCGATTTCATAGACGGGTTCGTCAGTAGTCCTGAAATGGTCGGGGTTGGGGCGGATCATCGGAGACCCATCGGGGACGTAAGCCTTGAGCAAGGATACGTGGAACGTAGGATGAATCCGCCAGCCATCGGGAAGGGCGAGTGTCGCAGCGAGGGTCTCACCGTGTTTATCGTAAACTCGAGTGATGGGGAAAGGTCCCACGAACCGAGGGAGGAGCTTTCGAGCCCGTCCTGGTCAATACTTCAGATTTTTCTTCGAGAGCATGACTTCCTGGTTGATAAGGAAGGCAACCGGGCGTCGATGTAGGTTAGCGTATGTGCGTTGTCGATCTTGGGCCGCGCGGAGGGCCTTTTTCGCACAGTCCAAAGCGGTGGTCATGTGTTCGACCCAAGAAACGGCCGTCGGACTGGCATCGGGGAGGATCGTGTCGGGAGGCTGTAGAGCGACTCGTGGGTATCGTCCATAGAGGAGGCGGAACGGGAAATCCCGAATACTACTGTTGTACGAGTTGTTGACCGCAAACTGCGCGTTCGGGAGGAGCTGCGACCAGTTTTTCTGAGTTGTCGAAGTAAAGTGACGAAGAGTGTCCTCGAGAACACTGTTCATACGCTCGGTCTGGCCGTCTGTCTGTGGATGAAACGCCGTGGACATCCCGGGTTCTATGGAGCAGAGAGACTGGAGTGTCTTCCAGAACGTACTCGTGAATTTGACGTCGCGATCGGTGATAAGGGAAGTCGGGGTACCTTGTTCGCTAAGGATAATTCGGGGAAAGATGTTCGCAATCTGTTCTGCGCCATCGGTGGTTTTGCAAGGCGCTAGCTTGACCATTTCCGTAAGACGATCAACAATAACGAAGATCATGTCGTGCCCCTCTGACTTGGGGAGTCCCACGATAAAGTCCATGCTGAGCGAATCGTTAGGAGCTTTAGGATTAGGGAGCGGTTGGAGCATGCCTTGGCATCGCCGGTGTGAGGCCTTCACCGATTGGCATGAATGACAGGATCGAACGTAATCGTTAACATCGAGGTGCATCGCAGGCCACCAGTAATAACGGCCGATAGAGTTGAACGTACGTTCGAACCCCGGGTGCCCGCTACGCTGGGTATCATGGAAGGCGAACAAGATGCGACTCTTGAGGGCGTTGCCATTTGGGACCACGATCTGCGTCTCGGATGCTGAACGGTTATTGCGGCCTGTACCAACCCAATAGCCATCCGGGCGGAGGGTAAGGTGTTGCGTGTTTTGAGGACACCGGAACCACGAGTCACGTTCGTACGCGAGCAATATATCGGGGAAAATTTCACGCGACACTATGGAAACAGTGTTGGACGTTACAGGGAGTTAAAACAGATTAACTATGCACGTTATTGACACATAGTTAACGGAGGACATTTGACGTTAAATTAACGCGAGTGGATGGGATCGGAGGGGTCGAGACGTTCCACCGTGAGCGCTGACTCGGGTTTCGGCTCAAGGGATCAGCCACATTGGCACGGCCAGCGATGTGGTCCCACTTCATGTTCGAGAAGCGCGAGAAAAATTCCATGTATTGGGCTTGCTTTCGCGAAAGCATCGGTTGATTGGCGAGGTAGACGAGTGGTTCGTGATCAGTATCGAGTTCGAATTTTCCTGTACATCCTTCGAGATAGCATCGCCATTCTTTAAGCGCGAGGTACACCGCGAGCAGTTCTTGTTCGCCAGTGGTGTAATTGCGTTTGGCTTTCGAGAACTTGTGGGAATGGTAAGCTATCGGCCGACCCTCCAGAAGGAGAACGCCCCACGTGCCCTCGATGGAAGCGTCCGTGACAGCTCGAAAGTCTTTCGTTGGATCGGGGTGGGCAAGCAGAGGAGCGTTGGTGAGGCTTTCTTTAATAGCGTTGAAGGCACTTTGACAGTCTTGGGTCCAGGCCGCCGCAAAACCTGATCCCCGCAGTCCGGCGTTTCGTTTACCGAGGGGTTTGCCTGCCGGCGGTGGTGTCGAACCAACCCCAGGGTTGTGTTTGTTAGCGATAGCGGTCAGAGGGGCAGCGAGCGAGGAGTAACCTTGGATAAATTTGCGGAAAAAGTTAGCGAGTCCAAGGAACTGTTGTACGTGCTTCGAGCAGGTCGGAGTAGGCCAGTCAGCGACTGCTTTGACCTTCGTTGCGTTGACTCGAATGCCATCCCCCGATAGCACGTGACCTAGGTACTTGACCTCAGGCTGGAAAAAACTGCATTTCTCCCGTTTGATAAAGAGGTGATTATCCTCCAAGCGCTGGAGAACAATCCGAAGGTGGCGTTCGTGCTCTTCGTCGTTGCTACTGAAAATCAGAATATCGTCCAAGTAGATAACGACAAACTTGCCGATGAGGTCTCGGAACACCGTGTTCATGACCTTCGTAAATGCGGAGGGGACGTTGGCGAGTCCGAAAGGCAGGACTTTGAATTCGTAGAGCCCCATGGGGGTGATGAAGGCAGTATTTGGTACGTCAGAATCGTGTAAGCGGATGTTGTGGTACGCATTTCGGAGGTCTAGGTTGGAGAAGACCTTAGCACCTCAAACCTGGTCGAAGAGGTCGTCGATACGAGGTAACGGGTATCGGTTAGGTATCGTGACCTTGTTCAGTTTGCGATAGTCGATGGCCATGCGCCATGTGCCATCAGGCTTAGCGATGAAAATGATGGGGGATCCCCAAGGACACGAGCTAGGGTTGATGAAGCCTTTGGCGAGGAGGTCCTTCACTTGCTGTTGGACTTCGAGGAGTTCGGCAGGGGACAAGCGATGTCCACGTGAGAATCTCGGTGTGGTCTGTGGGTCGATGAGGGGACAGACGAGGGGCGTATCGGGACGTAATTCAGAGACCAAGTCTGCCGTGGAAAAGGCTTAGGCGAAATCCTTCTCACAGTTCAAGAAAATTTGGTCGCGACGACCCATTCGAACGGGATCGACCTGTGCTGCATGTGCGTTAAGGACAAAGGCCTCGTCGTTTTTGTCAAGTTGAGTAACCACCACCTCGAAGCACGAGAGGTTAGTCTTCTGTTTGCGGACGTCGACCCATCGTTTGAGCGTCTGGTTGGACATTAATCTTGGACTCTTGCAGACTGCGGAGTCAAAGAGTTCGATTTTGGCGAGGGTATAGGCCACGAGCTCAGGGATCGAGTATGGTGTAGATTCGAGGCGAGTGGAATATAATTCCACCGTGGTCTGGTCAGACTTGCGAGGGGTTTGAAGGGTGGCTTTCATACGAGTCGTTTCGAAACTAAGGCAAACTCGTGATTGCAACATCCAAGAGCGTCCAAGGAGTGCTGTCGTAGTCGGACCGAGGGTAGGGAGGATGTACGCGCCCTTGATTTTCGATCTGTGTTTACCGAGGTCAAGGGTAGAGTCAGCCCGAGTCGTGGTAAGTACCGTGGTACCATCTGCAACACGTAAGTAGACAGGTTCACCGACGTAGGTACCGAAACCTTCGGTAGCGAGGAATTTGGCGGAGACAAAAACAGCGTCAGCGCCGCTGTCGATGAGGACCTTACCCTTGACACCCGAGAGGGTCGCATCAAATAGGGCCGTGTCCTGGTCAGCGTGGACCGTCAAGGTTGCGCAAGCCGAGATGCAAGGTATGTGCGGGGGTGGTGGGGTGTTCGGGTGAGTATAATCCTTGAGGACGAGGGGGTCGTGTATGCAATCGGGTGCAATCGGGTGCAATGAGTTGCAATCGGTTCCGGTGGTTAAGGCAGTCGGGAAGGCCATCGTTGGCACTTCACTAGGACCGAGAGTCGAAGGGACAAAAAGGGTGGTCTGGGCCAAGTCAAGCGTTACACAAACGGGGCCAGGGAAAAAGGTAATGATAACGCCTGGTGGGGCGTGGTGTTAAGGGAGCCCGTCGTACGCGGGTAGGGAGCGGTCTCCTACCTCAACTAGACAAGCTACCATCGCGGTTGACGACGACCTGCAACGCCAAGAGCGACCGAAGGGGGAGTCGACCCCCCGACTCTTCGTTCCTTAGCAATCTGGTCTACCACTAGACCATTGTAATCGCTAAAGAGGCCAGGGATATCGGTAACAACAGGTGTTAAACATCGAGTTGGCGGACCTAACCATCACTTCCTTTCAGCAGGGCAAGTGGGGCGCTTGGGCGGGGTGCCAGGCGTAAAAATGCGGACCGTGCCACATTTGTAGCAGAGGTTCTGTGCTCGAGCAGCGGTGATGGACGCCAGGTCCCAGGGAGCGCCGTTGCTCTGCTTCCATCCACGCTTGATGGCGAGCGCCAGGCTACGGGCGGATTTCTCCTCATCAGTGAGGGCGGGTCGGTACTCAGAGGTAGGAGTCCGTGGTCTCTTGGAGTCCCCCGATTGGGGCGGTCTAGGCCTCTTGGCGTGTGTCTGCGTGGCGAGAGCAGATGTTTCGGGTGTTAGAGGTGGGATCAGAGATGGTAAGGCGATGGTGGCTAGGCGCTCTTCGACCCTAGTGGCGAGGTCAATGAGTTGCTTGAGGGAGTCGAAACGACCACCGAGGTTCGTAGGATGCGATCGGCATCGGCATTTGATCGTAGGTTTCAACCCGAGGCGAAACAGGATTAGCTGGGACTTGAGGTCGAGACCTCCAGCGATGCGGACCTGGGTGAGAAACACCTGGGCGTAGTGTCGGACAGACTCGGTCTGAACAATAGCGTGGGAGTGCAAGCGCTGGGTGGCAACGAGGTCATCGTTTTCATACGTGGGATCCAAGTAGGCGAGGAAAGCGGTCTCGGCTTCCTCCCAAGTGAGTGCGTGAGGTCGGGCAGGGTCATGTACAAGATGATAGAACCAGTCAGAAGCAGAGCCACCAAAGAAGTTGGTCAAGAACTTCGCGTCTTTCATATCGTTGACCTCACAAAACAAGTTCAAAGCGTGCCACCAAATCTTCCCTCTAGGGAGTTTCCTATCGTCAGTGCCCGTCCATACCGGGGGTCTGTCTGTCATTTTTGTCGAACGAGGGGTACTACTCGGTGCTCTTACCGTAATGACGGAGGCCAACTGGGCCATCATAGCTTCCATAGCCTGCAGGGGCGTAGGCTCAGCGGCCTTGGCCAGGGCTGCGGCGAGGTCAGCTTGGAGAGCGGCAGTGCGTGGCAGCGGCAGCCTTTGCCTCCTCGTCGAGGCGGATGATCTCCAGCGCCTTCTGACGGGCGATGAGGGTCGTAGCAGGGTAGCTCTTCCTGGAAGAGGTAAAGGCCTCCTTGTGTTGGCGGATGAGGTCGAGCGCCTCAGCAAGACGAGCGGCCTGAGCTGAGCGGACGACTTCGGACGAGGAACCCGACCCGAGGTCGGAGGAGTTGGCAGCGTCATGGTCCATGTCCATCGTGAAAGAAGAAAAAAACGAGGGGAAAGGAACATGCTCCGAAATCAAATAAGTCGTTGGAAAGACATCTTAACTTGAAATAAAGTATTAGGAGGGAAAGGATTTGAACCTCTCTATTTTCTGGCCTTAGAGAGTTAAGCGTCGAGCTTAAATCTCCAACATCCTCCCGCGGTTTAGCGATAAACCCGTGTATTCGAATTCGACTGCCAGAATACTAAAATAGTCTGAAGGTCCCGTGAAGGGCGCGGACGTAAGGCGCGCGAAGGTCGCGGACCTGTTTATCGGTTGAACCTTCGACGTCTGGGCACGTCGAGTCACGTCAGTTCACCTTCCTCGGGGAAGTCATCGCCACCTTGTGGTCGCGTCGGTGACGGATCGTTATCTGTCACAGAGAGGCAATCGTTCCTGTGGCTGCGCCGAGAAATCGAGATCCCAGACTGGCTGCCACCTGGGCGACAGGTCGGCAAGATACGGAACCAAACCCCCAAGCGGCTAGGCCAAAAGGGGGCAAACACGCGCCGCGCACACGCTATAAGTAACCTCGACAATGCGCTATTATGAATAGGACTAGCATCTGAGCCCGTCGTACCGACGGGAGGACCACCCCCGTGGCCACGTCAGCGACAGGTGTTGACCCCCGAGGCCACGTCAGCGACAGGTCTCGGGAAATCGAGATCCGAAATGGTAACTCCGAAACGGGTTATCCCGAAACCACTGCCCTTGGCCACGTCAGCGAATGGCAGTCAGCGAGCGGGCAAGAGTGAGAGCGCAGGAGAAGGAGAAGGGAATGCTGCGACGGGGGGAGCTGCATGCGAAGTTATTAACAGTGGCAGCGAAAATTGTGGGAAAGAGTTTGGGCAGACAAAGAGAGGCTGCGCCGTTGAATACAGCGGGACTCAGGCAGCGAGCACCGAAAATAGCTGAAGTGCGAAGGAAAAATCGCGTATTATAACGGCTAGGCTCAGGAAATGCAGTGCAAAGCAGCGCACCAAGCCGGGTAACCATGGACGGGTGCGGGTGCAGGTGGGTGGACGGCAGACAGGCAATCGTTCCTGTGGCTGCGCCGAAAAATCGAGATCCCAGACTGGCTGCCACCTGGGCGACAGGTCGGCAAGATATGGAACCAAAGCCCCAAGCGGTTGGGCCAAAAAGGGGCGACCACGCGCCGGGCACGCGCTATACCCTCGACGCTCTTACTACGCTCTACTTTATATATACTGACTAGCATTTGAGCCCGTCGTACCGACGGGCGGACCACCCCCGTGGCCGCGTCAGCGACAGGTCTCGACCCCCATGGCCACGTTAGCGAGAGGTCTCGGAAAATCAAGATCCGAAAACGGGTTACTCCGTAACGGGTTATCCCGAAACCACTTCCCCTGTCCACTTCAGCGAATGGCAGTCAGTGAGCGGGCAAGAGTGCGTGCGTGAGAGCGCAGGAGAAGGCCAAGGGAATGCTGCGACAGGGGGAGTTGCATGCGAAGTTATTGACTGGGGCAGCGAAATTTGTGGGAAAGAGTTTGGGCAAATGAACAAAGGGAGGCTACACCGTTGAATATCGGGCGGCTCAGGCAGCGATCACCGACTGGGGCAGCAAAATTTGTGGGAAAGAGTTTGGGCAGATGAACAAAGGGAGGCTACACCGTTGAATATCGGGCGGCTCAGGCAGCGAGCACCGAAAATAGCTGAAGTGCGAAGGAAAATTCGGGTATCAGAACGGCTGGTCCAGGAAGAGCAGCGAGAAGGAGTTGAAAACAACACCGGCTTCATTAGAGCAGCGCAAAGCAGCGCACGGGGTGAACAGGTCGCAGGAAAATTTGGGCACCAAGCCGGCTAACCTTGGGCGGGTGGGTGGATGGGTGGTCGGCAGCAGAGAGGCAATCGTTGTTATTGACTGATTTATATATCAGTCTCTGAGTCGGCATAATGCACACCGGTACCTTTCCCTCTTGGTACCGTGTTGCCTGCCGCCAGGCCACAGGCTAGCTGTGGCTTGCACGTGACTGCAGTACGTACCCTGCAGTACACATCTCTTTTCTATATGATTGCGCCTAATAGTATCTTCTCCTCTATCGAGCCTATGCCGTTGTAAAAATCTTACATAAGCAGGTTATGTGCGCCATCTTTAGACGCTCACGAAGAACAGCCGCTGATTTCCGCGTTCGGAATCAGTTCCCCTCTGACGACTAGTCGAAGGCCCGAGTTTTAACTAAGCACCTGGACTCCCTTTGCGGATCCTACTTCCCGCTGCTCCGCCTGCCGCTTCCTACCAAGAATCCTTGGATCTCCTGCGTCCTACGACTGGAGCAAGCAAGAGCGACCACCAGTCACCGAAATCTATGAAGTGAGTATAGGATGACGCCCTCACCGAGACCCACACAGCGCTGTATTGATCTTAGACGATCAATTTGCTTACGACCCCAGCTTAAGAAAAGCTCCTGTCGTCGAACATTGCCGCTTGGCAAAGTTCACCCCCCGGTAATCCGCTGGATCCCTTTGGATCGCCGATTCCCACAAGCACTCCATCCCCCCTTCCTCGCCCCGCCCTCGTAACTCCCCATACCCCAACACTCCGACCTACAACGCCAAGACTCCCACGCAGAATACCTCACCATGCAACCTCCCCGTATTTTCACTGGTAACAACCTCTACACCAGGCGCTGCGCCAGGGTGCATATACTCCTCGACCTCAAGTCCGATAGGGACACCATTGCCATTGCCTTCGACTGCCAACAGGCGGTGGTCGCTGGCGAGCCCGCTGACTCTGATGGTTACCCTGCTGAAGACATTACTTACCCTGTTGTTGCGGGTGCTGATCCAGCTGTTCCGGCTCGTGGTGTCCCCACCAGGATCTCCACCTGGAAGAACAACAAGGCCTTCAAGATGATCATAAATCGGGTGTCAGACGCAATCCAGGCGGCCATTCATGCTAACACAGATATGGCCACTAAAGCCTTCAGGTTTCTGGACTCCCTATACTCTGAGGAAGGCAGCAGGCTAGAGCACACCACCATGACTTGCCTATTTGCTGTACGTATGACTACCACTGAATCCCTACAGACATACCTCTCTAGGGCAGCTGACATGTATTCCCAAATCCCCAAGATTCAAGGTACTCCCACCGTTTCTGCCAGCACCTTTCTCAACCTTGTTGTCAAAGGACTGAACTCCCGCCCTGAGTATGATGGATACATCAACCAATTCAACCCCACAGCAATCACCACATTTGCTGCACTCCAAAGTGCCATCTTCAACTTGTGCCTAGTGAAACAAGTTGACCCTGCACCATCCCCAGAAGAGGCTGAAATGGCTGCTGCAGCATACAGAGCCTGGAGACCATTCAACTGTAGGAACCTCCCTATCAGAAACAGGAGTAGCTCCTACAGGAAGATGACCTGCTGAAACTGTGGAGGAATAGGCCATAGCTCCAGAGATTGCACCAGTGAGGACACTGACCTGGCCTTCAAACCACCTGACTCAGATGAAGCTGACCACGGATCTAAGTCACCTCCCAAGCAGATAGAGATCAGGAGATGAAAAGGACTCTGACGACAAGAAGACTCACAAGAAGACCAATAACAGGAGGCAGCAACGCCCCAGGAGATACCAAAGCAGGGGACGCCATGCCCATGTTGCTGATGGTGATCAGTCCACCTCAACCTCCAACTCTGACAGTGAGGGTGAAGAGCACAACTTCCTGTCCCTGGCACTGGATGAAGACAACCTCCAACCCATGAAATTTGCTACACCAACCAAAGGCAAGTCTGTTTCTTTTTCCTTGCCACATGACCCCCTGGCTGATACAGCATTCTTTGGACATATAAGTGCAGATGATGAATGCACTATAGAAGATGATGGAGAAGTTTTCCAGGCAGCACTGCAGACAGAATGGATCATAGATACTGCAGCACACTTTCATGCAACAAGTAACATCTCCTATCTGCATGACATTCAAGACCTTCCACAGCCTATTAGGCTGCAGCTGGCAGATCAAGACTCTCCACCTATCTTCTGCAAGCAGATAGGGAAGGCCAAGATCCAGGGCCATGGCAGAACTCTGATCATCCTGAACGGTGTACTCCTTGCTGACTGCAACATGCCCAACATTATTAGCATTAATGCAGCCACCAACCTGTGCCCAGACCTCCAAGTACACCTTTCCAAGACCAAAGCCACTCTCTCTATTTCAAGACCATCTGGTACAAAACTGCTCCTCTCATGCCCCCAAAGGCATGGACTCTACCTCACCCAAACTTCCCCAGTCACTACCAGTAATCCCTCTGTGGGCCCTCCCATTGCCTACATCATGATGGTTACCAAGACTCCATCAACTCACACTGTCTCTGAGACAGGGCAGTACCCACCCACTCATGAGACTTCCCCCTGTAGAGCTGATCAAGACTGCCAGGATCCCCCCCCTACTTCTACTCCATCTGCACCCCACGCTGACCTTGAGATAGGGCAGTACCCACACACTCATGTGCAGGCAGACCAAGACCTCCAGGATCCCCCCTCTACTTCTGCACCATCTGCACCCCACACTGACCTTGAGATAGGTCAGTACCCACCCACTCATGTGGAGGCAGACCAAGACCTCCAGGACCACCCCCCTCCTTTCTGCCAGTACCATACCCCCCCCCCACTGCAGACAACTTTGAAGAATCTGACAGTGATACTGACAGTGATGACATGCCAGAGCTCATCCCTCAGGAGGCTTACAAACAGCAGGATGACCCTGGACTGGGAGTAGATGACCCTCCAGATACCACTCCATCTCTTCCACAACATCTGGACACCCTAACCCTACAACAAGCCAGAGCAGAGATGGAACTCGCTCCTAAGTGATCAGATCAGGACCAACTATGAAGAATATGATGGCCCCATAGATGGGGATGGACCACTCAAGCCATCTGATCTGGACACAGCAACTACCTGGGACCAGTGGATACTGAACAACAGCTCACCAGACATTGGACTACCACTGGGAGAAGTCAACCAGAATGTCAACCACATCCACTTCTCCAACAACTCCAGGCTTAACCTCACAAGATTTGGATGCACCCTACACCACCTGAACAGCAGGCCTGCTTCACCAGCCTTCAACATCAAGCCCAGGCCTCCACTGCCCCAACTCATCGCAGCTTTCACCAGCAGGTTCCCTACCCTGCTGACTTCTGAAAAGGAACAGTTCCCACACAGGTCAATGCACAAGGTGCCATCTGATGCCTATAGCCCCATCATCAAGCACAACGGCAGGCTTCAGCAAATGGTGCAAGCCTACCCTACTGTTTCCACCACAGCCAGACCTACTCTACAGTGGGCCATTTGCCTTCAGGCTGCCATGACCAGTGCACATGCTTATGCACTATCATTTCGACCAAAGATGATCATGGACCCCAAGAGCTGTGCCCACCCTGGAGGAAAAGTGCTGTGTGTCAACCACCTTAGCATGAATTGGAGCCCCATGGACTTCACCTTTATCAACATCCTTGCCCCCCCCAGCCTGGCCCCGCCCCAAGTCGTTTGATCAGTTCTTTTCCCAGATCTGTCTCCAGCTTGACCTTGATGGTTTCCCCAGCAAGCCAGGCACCTAAGCAGCCACAAATATTGCTCCCAATCTGATGTATTAGACTTGAACATTCTAGAATTTATTAGATGACCTGTCACCTGTACAGCCACATGTACTCTCACAGGCTGCACCCTTTTAAATTTATGACTATCCTAGTCTCTTCCTGATGTCTGTGCTTTAATTCTGGCTCACCAGATGTGGCTCACCCAAATTATGGGGGTCCAGACATCCTGTCAAAGACAAATCCTCTAGTCTCGAATCATGCAACTATCGTAACAAAGGTTATCTCCACAAGCTTTCACCAAGCCTAGAATCCCCTTAACCAGTCCCTCTGCAGCCTCTCTGCCATGTAGCCTGCAGCATATATATAATAAGATGTCGGAGAAGGTCACGTGGGTCAGGATATTATGGGCAGCGGGGCATCGTGTACTCCAACAAAACCCTCACACACCTTTCAATTTCAAACTCATTTCCAAAGTTTCGCGTGGCACTTTCTTGATACAATCGGCTCGTACCCGGTCGGGGGAGACTAGTGATGGGGGGGCGTGGGCGTGGGGCTGTGTGGTTGGAGCGCATGACATATATGTTTAAAAGGTTGGATGTAAGAACGCGAACGAGCATGTATGATCGATGGGTGAAAAAGCATCAACTCACATATTCTTTGGCGGGACAACATTCTTGCCCGTAGTCTGCCGTAGTAGTCAAATTATATATCGGCGCATGGTTCTCAGTAGGTGCCTGTGCCTTAAGGCACCTACTTCGGTGCTTCTCCGGTGTAGACGGGGCTGCAACCTTGTGAACCTCGTTTCTTCGCTTGGAGTCTCCATACTTGCCTGAGCATTCTATTGTGCTAGGAATAAATTAAGGACGAGACTGGGCGAGATAAAAATTAAAAAAGCGAGCGAGCGAGAATATAACGATCCAAGCTTAATGACGCCTCGATAATCGTAGTCAGGACCTAACGATTCGGTTCACGCTTCCAATCTGAATCGATCGATGGACCGATCGATTATCCTTCTGGATTACGTTAGCTCTTTGGATTACGGAAAGTCGTGGCTTTCTCGAGGGGGCCTCAATAATCAGTACCTGACGATTCGTTTCACGCCACCAGATAATTCAAGTCGCGAAAAACTGCTAATGGTTACACTAAAATCACACCAAACAAGTCTCGGGATTTGGCAGTTTAAGTAGGGGACGACTTGCGACTAATTATATTTTAGCCCTACTCGTGAAGCAATCATGAAATGAAAAGTCAAGGTAGGTTCCTTATAATGAGGCCTAACTTGCGCAAAAATGGCATTGGAACTGATGTCAATCTCAGTTCAAAACCCAATCGACAAGCTTGGTGAAGCATCTATAATCATTAAAATCAGTATACGACGATTCGTTTCACGCCTCGAAACTTACGGTACTTGTTGTAGATGACTTGTATGTCTCTACCTGAGTAGGCAAAGTGCGGTCCGGTCACTAGCCGGTCCCGAGTTTCCTGCCACCTCGCATTACTGTGCACTACAGTCTGCTCTAGTATTATACCGCCTTAGTGCGACTATCGCTCTCTCTTCTACAGATCTTGTAACGATTGAGTCTGTAGTCTCTATCTATTACTACAGGTTATGCGCTTTCATCCGAGCGTTCAAGAGAACTGACCGCTGCATCCACGATTTGGATCAGTCCACTTTGCCGCTGCTGATTTGCTCGCCCGCTCGCCGTTGATTCAGTTCCCGCTTGCTGCTGCTGATTATCGCCCGCACCGTATTCAACGACGTGAGAGGAGATTTCCATCTGCCTCTTCACCAGAAACAAGGAGTCAGTACGATCTCCCATTGTGAGCAGATTGTGCACTAGCTATTGCGTGATTGCTCTTGCCATACTGGAAGGTGACATCCCAGCCACCGAACTGTAGTTCGAATTGCCCGACTACTTTCATCCCCTCCCTTCCGCTGGATTCTTTCGGCTCACCCTTCGTGGTGCCATCCCATTCCCCAGCCACTGCTCCCTAACCTCCCTCACATCTGTTACGGACCCCTCCAAATCCCCATTCCCCGAACTCCGAAACAACACTGCTTCTCAATCCCACATCCTTAGTCCAAGACTCCCTAATATATTCCTCCTTCGCCCCCTACCCTCTGTTACCCCATAACCCCCTCCTCCCCCCCCTCCCACCCCCCAGCCCCTCTCCCCCCCTACACCTGCCCTTTGTAACCAGCGGCAATCTCCTCTCACATTCCGGCAGTAATAGCCATTTACAGCCGGAATGGGGGGGACCTTCTAATCGTCAATTGTGGGCGTTCTCGCTAGACCTCTCTCCTCTGCTTTTCCCAAGGACTGCGTGAAGCATTATGATCTTTAATGGAGATGGCTTCGACTTCTAGGATATCTTCATCGATAACAAGCTTTTGCCTCCAACCAGTCCCTGGCTAGGTAACCGTGATGGTTTCTTCATTCGTGATCCCTATCGTGCCATGAGCATCATCAATGAGTATCTTTCCTCTGGCATTAGAAGTGAACTTGAAAGACTAGGTATCTTTGATCCCCTTCGCACGATGCTATACCTCAAATCCATTTTTAGCACTAAGTCCCCAACCACAGACTGTGCTCCCACTAGTGGTGACGATATTGATAGTGATGATGATAGTGATGCTCCCGAACCTTTCCCCGTGCCACGATCCTGCCATGCCAACACTGATTATATCATCCACCATCATCAAGGCAAAGGCCACCTTCAGGCCGCCTGCCCTAGCCCGGGTGGTGGTGCTGAGCATAACAGACGTAGATCTCTTAGGTCGCCAAATCCTTACCCTATCCTACCTCCCGGAAAGTCTCTAGGACCAACCCCGCTCCTATTCCCTTCATATGAGGCATGATGGCAATTAAGGGCCATCATGCTGGCAACTAAGGGCCATGGCAGGGGTATCTATCATGGCAGGGCTGGTGGGAACAGTTGGATTAGGATGTAATCCATAGGTGTCCAAGTTGGAGACATGATGTCTGTACTAGTCCCCCCATGATTTGAGAGTAAAGCCTGCAGGCTGAGATACTAGTTGCCCTTCATGGCCCTTAGTTGCCATGATTCCCAGCACCTGTTTACCAATTAAGTAATGAACACTTTAGGACTTAATCCATGTTTTGCCCCGTGTACTGCCACATGTACTGACCCACGTGCAGTTCAAGTTTCTACCCCTTAGATGTCTCCATGCTTACAACAAGATGCCTGCCTAATTCTAATTTAATTTTTCAGTACTAAGCCTTCACTCCCAAATTATGGGTGGACTAGCACAGACATCTTGTCTACTAAGCCTCCTTTCTCAGATAATGCAAACCTCTCGTATCAAGGCAGACCCTGCCAATCTCCTGCAGCTTCCCTGCAGCTTCCTTTCAAGTTACTCTGCAGCTTCCCCATAGCTGAGCAGTTTAGACTCCCTATGCAGCCTAGTGTCCCTGAGAGTTTTCTTACAACTTCCATGTAGCTTCAAGCAGACTAGTGTCCCCTAGATTTGCTGAAGCTTCCTTATTGATCAGCAGTATAAATTGACTCTGCACCTTCCTTGCAGTTTCATCGTAGACTAGATACGTATAGTGATCCATTGACCATGAGACCATGAGGGACCTCCTTTCTCTAAGTCCTGACCTGAATAATTTATTATCTAAGTCCTTGACTCAAGTATATTACATCTCAGTCTTTATTTCTCTTTTCCTATCTTCATATATTTTCCTTATGCCCCTCACTTAATTCCAGGAATTATTGATCCCAAGAATACCTTGAATTAGGGGGGGTGTTGAGGATGACTTATATGTCTGTACCTAAGTAGGCAAAGTGCGGGCCGGTCACTACCCGGTCCCGAGTTTCCTGCCACCTCGCAGTACTGTGCACTACAGTCTGCTCTGGTATTATACCGCCTCTATGCGACTATCTCTCTCTCTTCTATAGATCTTGAAACGATTGAGTCTGCAGTCTCTATCTATTACTACATTACTAACTAAGGTCTCGGAAAAGTCTCGGAACTGTTTTTACAAACTGCTCTAGGGTACATTAAACAAGTCACGATGACTACTGAAAGCTTATAGTCTAGGATTATAGGAGGGGGGGGGGGGCGTTTAGCTACCTACTGCGCACCCACTAACAGGGGGGACCCTCCCACTAACACCGAGAAAGAGAGAGGGTTCGTTACATAAACTCAGCAAATCACTGCCGAGACTGGACAGCAGCACAGCCTGCCGACCATCCAATTTTATAACACGGAAGCACGAGGGTTTTGAGGGCACCCCCACAAATCTGAAAACAAACTAGGTCAAGTCCAAAAGAGGAAACAAACTAGAGGCGGAAAGGAGAGCGGGAAGGGGACAGATGCAAAGGTATGCAATCCAGAACACCAAGCCCACCAACCACAAGAGAGGAAGGCCAAACTAAAAATAACTAAATACCGCCCAAGGACATGCGCTATGACTGTATGAGCACCTTAACATGCAGTGATAATGCCCCAAAGGAAAAAAGCACCAGTCAGCCCGACGCAACCACTACGACCACCTTGCAAAGAAGGACCGGATTATCGAGGAAGATAATCTTAGACACCCCATGAAGGAAAGGGGGAGGCCAACCGAAAAACAGAGAGGCCAGAAACCAACCTAGCAAGGCTCAGAAATCAAGCACACATGATTGGGGCAAAAGAATCCACCACAAATGGCAGACCGGCACTGCCCGTACACCAGAAGCCTCAAACCAGAGCTATTACTAGAGAAACGAAACGTCTTCCGGCAGCGGGGCTCGAAGTCATGTCGCCGAAGCTTTGACGACAGGGTCTGGACCATCCTGGGGAAGGGAGAGTTTAGAGTTTAGGGTTTAGGTTCCAGGGTTTACAACTTTAACACCGCGAGAGAGAGGGTTCGTTACATAAACTCAGCAAATTACTGCCGAGACTGGACAGCAGCACAGCCTGCCAACCATCAAATTTTTTAACACGGTAGCACGAGGGTTTAACACCGGAGAGAGGGTTCGTTACAGTAACTCAGCAAATCACTGCCGAGACTGTTCAGCAGCACAGCCTGCCGACCATCAAATTGTATAACACGGAAGCACGAGGGTTTTGAAGGCACCCCCACAAACCTGGAAACAAACTAGGTCAAGTCCAAAACAAGGAAACAAACTAGAGGCGTAAAGGAGAGCGGAAAGGGGAGGGATGCAAAAGTATGCAATCCAGAACACCAAGCCTACCAACCACAAGAGAGGAAGGCCGAACTAAAAGAACTAAATACCACCCAAGGGCATGCGCTATGAGCACCTAAATATGCAGCGATAATGCCCTCAAAGGAAGAAAGCACAAGTTAACCCAACACAACCAACTTACAGAAAAGGACCGGAGTACGAGTGTCAAGGAAGATAACCATAGACACCCCATGAAGGAAAGGGGGAGGCCAGCCGAATAACAGAGAGGCCAGAAACCAACCTGCTAACCTAGCAAGACTCAGAAAGCAAGCACACATGACAGGGGCAAGAGAATCCACCACACTTGATAGATCGCCCTGCCCGTACACCAGAAGCCACAAACTAGAGCTATTACTAGAGAAACAAAACCAACAAACTAAGCACAGCCAGCGAGAAAGGGAGGCGAAAAGGAGAAGGGAGGGTTTAGGGTCAAGGGTGTAAACTTGAAACCCTAAACCCCAAAACCAAACCCGAAAACGGCGGGCATGAAGGGCCAAACCAAAGAACTATTGAAAAGGGTGTCCTGTGACGTACGGAACCCGAGAGCGAACTAATGCTTGGCAATCCTCTGGCGAACCCTACGGCAGTGCCGGCGATCCGCCAGTTTGATCGAAAAATTTCTCCAGAAGGTAGCACAGAGCCACTAGAGCGCAAGCTCATGCCAGTAGCCGACCGTCGGCTGGGCAGAGCAAAGGGGGCAAAGACAACGTAGACATCAGCAGGGAGCTTGGTCGGCTTGGCAACCTCCGGTATGCAGGCAGAGCCTCAAACACCGGGGAAAGGTTAGCGACGTCAAGGACGCGAGCAGACGAAGACGGGGTATCTCCACCGATGTCCAGGCTAGTCGCCGACTTGAGTCTGCACGTCACAGTCATCTACGACAGACGGGAGGAGGCGACAGACGGCAGGGGAGGAAAAGGAAGAGAAGATGGAGGAATGACCGGGGGGGGTTACTTCCACGATGGCGGAAGGACTCTCATGACCGCTAGCAGAGGCAGCTGGTGCACAAACGTCTAGCCAATCATCAAGAGGAGCCGTTCCTCCGTTGGAAGGATTGGTCGCTGCCATCGCTGAGAATGATACTGCGCATCCCGCGCGTCCAGGAAAGACCATCCATGTCATGGAGTTTCTCAAAATGGCGGGAGGTCCTCGCGGAAGTTGCATCGCAAAGCAGTGGTAGTAAATGAAGGGCCGTATAACCTATCAGCTTGGATAACACTCCGGAGAGTGGACTTTGTGTGTGCAGCACGCCAATCTATAAATGCGGAGACGAGAATAAGTTACAAGCACAGGAGACCCATTAAGGGGCACCAGTGGAGGAAAGGGGGCGGTAGCCTGGAACCTGATCAGGGTACAGGCTAGACAGCGCGTGTCAGAAGAACCGATGACGCAGTCAACAGGAAGCTGACATAGTACTGTCAGGACCGATAGTTCTAAGGGAGTACATAAGGAGTCACCAAGACATAAAACAAGCGAGAGCACCGCTATTCATGCTGATACCCACGAAAGAGGAGCTGAAAAGAGGAGCGTAAAAAGGCATGCAAGCAGACGTGTGCAATGAATGACTAGCATAAAGGTATCGGCTTAATCGTAAGACCACTCTTCTGGCAAAATCAGTTGGCTACCTAACCGGTGCATGTGAGAAGGGGAGGGTACCAGTGGAACCATGGGGAGAACATGAGTGAAGAGCCTAGATGGTGAAGGGTGGATGGGGGGAGGAAAAAGGGGAGGATCGTGGATGAGGGAAGCACCTTCATGCGGAAAAGTTTGAGGGGGAGAACCCATATTGACCCTGGCTCCCCCATGGCTAATGAAGGGGTGAGAAGAGTCCACACTCCACAGTGTCCTCCCAATCATCCGGGGGCACCCCAATGGCTACAAAGTCAGCGATGCGGGCCCAAAAATCAGCCACTACAAGGGCCCCAGCCCGGACAGAGATGGGGTGGGCTACCACCTCGTGTGGATTAGTTAGTCCCCACACCTCAGAGTGCGTTGACCTTGGTTAAGAAGAGCCTGATTAGAGGCTGCATAGTGCAGCCTCCACGCTTGCAGCCGACCATGATCCATGGCTGGCAGAGCAGCAAGAGAGAGAGAGAGGATATTGTTACATACTCAGCAAAAATCAATGCCGAGACTGAACAGCGCCGGGACACCTGGACAGTTTTATAACAGTGAGGGTTTGGGCAACATACCCCTCAGAACCTGGTCCAGGAGGTAACCTCCAAAAAAGCGTACGAAAGAGCAAATTAAAAGGCTTGACAACAAGCAAAGCGAACTACCAAGGCATAGAGAAACTAGCGAATTAAGTGAATAGATAATGTAGTAGAAGGGCTGAGAGTTGCCGAGGCCCAAAAAGCGAGATTCTACAAGAAGACGTAACAGGACAAAAGCACAGGAAATTCACCAAACAAACAAGGAGAGAGGCATAGAGCTCTAAAAAGGCGGGCTTAACACTCCCTATCTATCTAAAGGCAAACACAAGACCAAGCCGTCAGCCAAAACGCCACAAGGAAAAGCACAGTTAAGAAAGGACATTTAACAACCTAAGCAGAACTACTAACACGATAAAAAGCGTGTGGAAAAGCGAAAGACCAAGACCAGCGGGGAAAAGCTAAGTGAGTCAATAGCCTATCTGTCAAGAAACCATCAAGCTAAAGGACGGAGAGAGCGCACAGGAGAGCAATCAATCAGGACAAGAGTCAAACGGAGACTCGAGAAGTGAAAACAGAAGCTACCCCCAACACCTACACCGCCACAAACAAGACGGTTGCTACAAAGGGACAAGAACAAATCCAAGCTAGTCATCCAGGCTGTCAGGGAGGATCAGGGAAAGAAGAGAGAGAGAGAGAGAGAGAGAGAGAGAGAGAGAGAGAGAGAGAGAGAGAGAGAGAGAGAGAGAGAGAGAGAGAGAGAGAGAGAGAGAGAGAGAGAGAGAGAGAGAGAGAGAGAGAGAGAGGGTTCGTTATATAAACTCAGCAAATCACTGCCGAGACTGGACGGCAGCAAGAAGAAATAGATAGAGAGGATAAAGTTACATACTCAGCACACAAAACAAAATAACGCCTGGAGGGGCGTGGTGTTAAGGGGACCCTCCCGTACGCCGCAGCTGGGGAAAGTCACCATGGCAGACATAGTAAGTGTCACCCTCCAGGCGGGAGGGACTCCTTCATGCGACGTGTGGCAAGAATGCTGGTACAGGAGGCGATAGATTCTCTGTGCAGCTTAGAGATGAGTTTGTCTACGTGTTCGCGACTGATCCCTAAGGTGGAGAGATTAGTAATAGTTGTGATTGGTATGGTACCAATGGTACCTATGGTGAAGACTAGGTAGTGGACAAGGAATCTTTGTTGTTGGAGGATACGTTGGAGCTCCTTATGCTGAACGCTCTTTTCCTGGAATTTGATGTGGTGGTTAGTGTCTGAGCAATAGCCCAGTTCAACTAGGTAGGCTTTTCTTGGTTTGGATTCGTCGTCAATGAGGAGGAGATCAGGCCTGTATTTATCCCATGTGGCTTGGGGAAGATCAAGGGGGTTGAGGGTGGTTGGGGGTCGCGTGGGAATGTCGGATGTCGCTTCACAAGTGCCTGCATCCATGTACATGGGGAGAGCCCCCAGAGCTCCTTTGGCTACTGCCTTTTGGATGAGTTGGACCGCCTTATTATGTCTGTTGATATACATTCCTTTGAAGACAGGGTGGCTGCACCCAGCAAGAATATGGCCAGCTCCGTCCTGTGCTTTGCGACAAAGAGGGCAGTTATCATCAGAGGGGGGGCTAGTGCTGGTACCATAGGGGCGTTTGTATCTGTACGCCAGTTTCCTAGTCCATAAGCGTCCCCACCTAGCCTTGTGGATTTGTATTTTTTGCCACCATTTGATGTCGGTGGATTGCCAGAAACGATTACTAGCCTGAGGGAGGAGGAAGGGGTTGGCTTGCTCCCACATGGAGGAGTATATGCCCGTGGTGTTGGCATGCCCAGTGTGCAGGGGGGTGGGGAGGTTAGCCTTGATACCCTTGGTGAGATTGTTGGCCGGGTGCCGGGGGGGCTGGTCCCCATTAATAGATTTGGGGGGCTGGACAGACGGCCAATGCATGTTGAGGTGCGCATATTCCCCTGTTTTAACTGGTCCAATTACATTGTATCCTGTCGTCGCTTCTTTCGCGAGCGTGTCTGCCTCGTCATTCCCTACGATTCCTGAGTGAGATCGGACCTTAAGCAGGCGTGTGGTAGCAGCAGCGTTGTGTCTGTTGATAATGTGGATGGCGATGTCTTGCAGGAGGTCGCGGTGTTTGTTTTCCCGTGTCCTGCTGGGATGGTAAATGTGCAGGTTAATAAGCTGCAAGGAGCATAAGCTGTCGGAGTAGATGGTGAGTTCTTCATCTATTTCGGAGTGTACGAGTGCTTGTTGGATTGCCACGAGTTCGGCGCGATTGATGTCGGCAGTGATGCCCTGTCCGCCAGGGTCTATGCGGAGGCAACGTGCAGCAGCCCTGGGGGAGTATACGCCTGCCCCTAGGCGTAGGACGCCGTCTTTGTCTATGATGGCACTTCCATCTGTGTATAGAGCAAGGCCTGGTGCTTGTAGGATAGCATGTGTGCACGGGAGCACGGGGGTTGTTATGGGTGTGGGGTCTATCTGCATGGGGGTGGGTTGTTGTGCCCAGGTCTTAAGGAGGGAGCTAAGTGCCTTAGGTAGGTGGGTGGTAGGAAGGCCCAGTTGGGAGGGGGGGGGACCTGGTCGTGGGATGGAAGTGGCCCCCATGTCCCTCATGGTTTGGGCCCATGTGGTGGGTGGGTTGTGGAGGTACTTGGCATGGACAGCTGGGTTTGAGATGGCAATGAGTTTGTAGGTTCCTCTGTGTCTCTTGGCAGGGGTGAGTTTGCCCCCCGTCCAGATTAGGGAGGGGGTGAGGGGTTTGGCCTTGGGAGGCAGAGTGGCTAGTTCCATAGCCCATGGGTGATTTAGGAGGGCGTTATGGGCATATGTGGGTTTGTGTGGGGACCAAGAGGATGGTGCACGCGGGAATATCTAGGGTGTGAGCATGTATGGCACTGCCTAGTGCCCATCGAACAGCCTTGTGGGCCTCTTCAGGGTTCTGGCTGGTGAGGTGTGTGTTTCCCCGTACCAAGGTTGGGTTGTAGCAGTGGGGTCCTAAGCCAAACAGTTGGCCAATGGGGGTGGGGGTGTTGCCCATGGGGAGGTGGGGACTCATTAGGAGGGGTGATGTGTCAAGGTCCGTTGTCATCCCCAGGGTGGACATAGCTTTGTGTATGGCAGGGGAGACATTGGAGATGGTAGTGTCTTTGTGCTGCGATAGGAGGGTGGCTACGTTTCCAGCGAAGGTTCCTGTGCTGTGGAGCAGTGGAGGGTCCAGAGGTGGGGAGAGTGTGCCTTGGTGGTATGGTCTCTGTGGTGGAGGAGGTGGAGTTGGGAGAGGGGTATATGACCGACACATTGGCCTGTTGGTGAGTCGATGTAGGTGGTGTCTCCGTTGTTGAGTTGGGGGGGGAGGTGGTGGTACCTGTCATTCAGGGTACCAGCCTGTATGTGGTATTTGCCGGGGGGGGTGGATATCCCAGTCTGGGTGGTGGTCTGCCGTGTTAATGATGAGGTTTTGCCTGAGTTCGCTGTACCATTTGGCATCAAACTCTCCTCCCTCCGCCCACTGTCCTTGTTGTTGTAGGTTAGTGAGGTGGAGGTCTTGCCTAGGTGGAATGGAGGGGGGGGGGGGCTTTGGGGGTAGTTTCAGTGTTGTAGGCATGGAGGAGTTCCTGAAATCTGGTGGGACCAACCAGCAGGGTGATTTGTTCCTCTGTGAGATGGACGGGGGACCAAGTGACCACAATGGAGGTGGCAGAGGAGTAGGTTTGGGAATGCACGGGGAGGCCAGCAGATATGTAACAAGGGAGATGGTGGCAGAGAATGGTGCATGGGGCTTTCTGGACCCTCCAATATCTGTGATGGGGGGTTTCTCGAGGTTCGTTAGCCTTCCTCTTTTGGGCTCTGAAGCCCAGGAGGTGGGTCAGGCTGTGTTGGTTGCCATATAGGAGGTGGAGGAGCTTGGCTGGGGTTGGGGGAGCAAGAAGGTCTGGGGTAGTGACAGCATGCACCAGGTCGTCAGGGGAGCTGTTCTTACGGATGGTGTGGTGTTTGTAGTAGGAGGCGTCAGTACATTTGTGGGTGTTCATTTCTGATGAATTGCATTCTGGCAGTCCAAGCAATCTTGGGGTCAGTGCTCCAGGCTTGGGCATACTTGGTGGGGTGAAGATAGGACTCTCTGGCCCACCACATGTGTGCATTGGAGGCAGGGATCTCCTCGATATTATGCGTGGGGGGCTGTGCTGTGGTTGGGGTAAGGATGCCGGCATTGGGGGTCAAGGGTCGGGGCAGTACGGGGGCGGTGTCCCAGTTGTTAAGGTGGTGGCTGATAGTATAAGTGGAGAACTTGGTAATGTGCCGTTGGGGGATGCGTAGGTGGATGGGGAGGGTCCTCGATGCCAAGGGCAGGGGGCTGTGACAGGAGTAGGGTTGAGGTGGGCTTCCAGGTGGGGGTGGAGAGCACAGGTGTAGGCTGAGTCTGTTGAGGGCAACTTTATGCCTAGTGGAGACTCTTGTGCCATAGGTGTGTGAGAGGGTATTGGATGGGATGATTGTGGTCCCATCAGGGCTCACAATGTCAGCTAGGGAAGTAATGCCCAAGGGGATGAGGGTTTTGAGAAGATTGGGGGGAATGGTGTGTTGGGGTATGTCCGGGAGGGAGTCTTAAAGGGGGTTGAGTAGGGTTTCATCCTCCATATGGATTTGGATGGAGGCTCTTTTGAGGATGTGCATTTGCCTGGCCAGGGTAAAGTATTGAAGTGTGTGTCTGGGCAAGGTAAGAGGATCCATACCCTGGATCATAGCAGCTTCTTTGTGGAGGAGGGCTGTAGTGAGCCTGCCTAGTTTCCCTGTGTCGTTGAGGGACCTAGTGAGGTGGGCTGCTGTAATTTGAGCATAGTCCACCATTAGGGAGGGGATGCCCAATCCTGCCTGTCCCAAGGGGAGGCAGACACTAGCAGTTGGGAAGGAGGGGTGTTGGTCACAGCATTTTTACTCAGCAAAAATCAATGCCGAGACTGAACAGCGCCGGGACAGCTGGACAGTTTTATAACAGTGAGGGTTTGGGCAACAGACCCCTCAGAACCTGGTCCAGGAGGTGACCTCCAAAAAAGCGTACGAAAGAGCAAATTAAAAGGCTTGACAACAAGCAAAGCGAACTACCGAGGCATAGAGAAACTAGCGAATTAAGTGTATATTGTAGAAGGGCTGAGAGTTGCCGAGGCCTAAAAAGTGAGATTCTACAAGAAGACGTAAAGGACAAGAGGCACAGGAAATTCACCAAACAAACAAGGAGAGAGGCATAGAGCTCTAATAAGGCGGCCTTGACACTCCCTATCTAAAGGCAAAAACAAGGCCAAGCCGTCAGCCAAAACGCCACAAGGAAAAGCAGAAAAGAAAGATTACAAGGGGCTCATGTCCTAGCAGTGAAACAACACCGCCCTAAAGTCGGACTAGAGAAACCACCCGCCGTCTTCCGGCAGCGGGGCTCGAGAAGAGAAGCAGAAAAAAAGAAAGATTAGAAAGATTACAAGGGGCTCATGTCCTAGCAGTGAAACAACACCGCCCTAATGTCGGAGTCGAGAAACCACCCGCCGTCTTCCGGCAGCGGGGCTCGAACACCGGTGGCAGAAGCCGTAACCACCGGTGGCAGAGAGAGAGAGAGAGAGAGAGGATATAGTTACATACTCAGCAAAAATCAATAAATCAAAGCAGTAGCTCATTCGCAGCAAGGCAGACAACCGAACAGCATCGTCTTCCGGCAGTGGGGGTCGAACTTCTCCCGATTAGCGTAAGCTCTACCATCGGAGTCTGGACCATACCGCCCTCCAGACTGGGCTAAAAGTATTGGCTGTCACCCATGTTGGCGTATTGATACCTAAGTCCAACGGTATTTCCATGGGTCCAACGACTGGCTGATGATGATGTTCGATCCTCACTGCCGGAAGACAGTGGTGTTCGGAGTCCGTTCCTTCGGGGGCGGTGATGTTTCCACTGCCAGGATAAGTGGCCATTGTAATCTTTCTTTGGCTGAAGCAGGGTGTTCCGGATAGAGGTGAAGGATCTTTACATCGCCGGGTAGAGACCCGAATCGAGAAGCAGTGTGTTCATCCACGGTGGGTATTAACATTATTTATTGCACCGCGTCCACAGTCCACAACTCTGAGATCCGTACGCGATTAAGTGCCCTCCTAGGTAAGGCGATCCAACTCCCGTTAGTGGAATGCGACTCATCCGTTTCGACTCCCTGCGAGGATCAAACATGGGTCCCTTAGAAATTAGGGAGGTCAACACAGAGAGAGGGTTCGTTACATAAACTCAGCAAATCACTGCCGAGACTGGACAGCAGCACAGCCTGCCGACCATCCAATTTTATAACACGGAAGCACGAGGGTTTTGAAGGCACCCCCACAAACCTGAAAACAAACTCCGCGCTTAAGTCGGTGGAAATCTGCGTCGCAGATCAAAAACCAGTGGGTCGACCTGGCCTCATCGACGACGTGGCCGAGCGGTCCAAGGCGCTGATTCTAGGCACCAGTTCGAAAGAGCGTGGCCTCAAATCCCATCGTCGTCAGGTCTCAACGAACCTCCAACTTCTTATCGACCAACATCTGAAATCGAGGCTCAGACGCCGAACTCAGACTCGGTTCAACACAACGCATGCTTGTAGACCAGGGTCCCCTGTTGTAGACAGGTCTAAAAGATCGCCGATCAAGGATCAAGTTGCAATGTTGGTTGTCGCTGTCCCTAGTAATAGGAGCAGTCTAACAGGAGGCTATTGCCGTAGGCAGTTGGTTGGCTTGTGGCATATCTCCATCCCTGCTTTTCGCCGAACGGCGCAGCCCCACCTCCCCCCCCAACCCCCTGGAAGCGAATCTCCCTCGGCCACAACGTGCCGGCTGTCTTATCTTCTCATTGTAACAATTCTACTCTTAAAGAACATCTGCCATACGCTCCTACCACACAGCCCCACGCCCCCATCACTACTCTCACGCGGCCGGGTACGGGCCCAATTGTTCTAACTAGCTTCGGTCCGCTCCATTCCGATGGCAGCACTATAAAACCGACCTTGATAAGTCGCTCTAATTGAAATTGAAATTGAAATTGAAATTGTTACATCCGTGTAGAACCGTTACTCACAGGACGTGAAGTTAAGGACACCATAGCGGAAGCCGGAGCTAGCTATAGTCACCGTAGGGCCATCTCAGTAAAAAGAATTACCACCGATGCCTGACCGGCAGGCACCGTAGCTACATCATGCCAGTGCAGCTTAATACGGGGGTTTTTCACCCCGGTTGGGAAGCACCGACACAATGCAGCTGGCAAGACAAAACCTGAGAGGGGGGACGGTCTGTGTGCTAGTCCCCGGGTATCGACCCGGGGTGTGCTTCCATAAAACGTCTGCACTGTAAAATACTCTGAAAGCTAGTGATGGTGTGGGAGTGGACTGTGTCCGCCAGTTTGAGGGCACATGATCTCTGAAGTCCAAGAGTGGTCATAGAAGTCAAAAAAGAGGTTGGAATAGTACCAGTTGTTCCAACGGTGATAACTTCATAGTGAACGAGGTATCCAGCCGATCTAAGGCCATTTACTAATTCAACATGCTGGGCGTGTTTAGTGATAAACTTAGTAGCATGGTTGGTATCAGAGCAGTATCCAAGCTCAAGAACCCAGAGTTCTTTATCAGACATACAGGTAGGAGAGTCTATGTCAGGTAGGACGGCAAGATCAGGTCTCATTCTCTTCCAGTCCGCTACAGTAATAGTGTAGGGGCGTAACCAGTCAGGGAGACGTTTGCCCAGGACCCCCCTGGGGAGGTCCTCTTCCTTGCCAGCGTCCATGATCATTCTGCGGGATCCCAGGGCTCCGGTGCAAATGGCCTTGTGGATGAGTCGCACTGCGGCGTCATGTCTCTTGATATAGAGCCCCTTGAAAGTCCGGTGTGTGCAGCCCGCCAGGATGTGGCCCGCTCCGTCCTCACAGGTGTGGCAAATGGGGCATAGGGAGTTCGTGGGTGGGTGAGTGCTTGTAATATAAGGGAGTTTCCAGCGGAATGCAAGTTTACGGTTCCACAGTCTACCCCAGCGGGCTTTAAGGATGTGGAATTTAGTTTTATGTTGGATAAGGGTTGAGGTCCAAAATGTGTTACTTGCATGAGGAAGTTGGTGGGGAGTGTTATCAGCCCAGGTGGTTGCATAAATCCCTTTAAGAGGGTGTTGGCCAAGATGGCAGCTAGTGGGCAGGTTAGAGGTGATACCTTGTGTAAGGTTAGGTGCTAGGATGCGTGGGGGAATATCTCCCATGGGTGTGCGAGGAGGTTGAACTGTGGGCCAGTAGACATTGTGGCGGGGGATTTCCCCAGTGTTGTCAGTAAAATTGGTGGAGGCAGGGTGCTCAGCTGCCTTGCGTGCCAGAATGTCTGCCCTGTCATTTCCAAGGATACCTGTGTGGGAACGGACTTTACAAAGAGTGGTGTGTGAGCCATGCAGGATGCGTTGAATGAGGTGTTTTTGAATTGATTGCAGAAGTTCAGTATGAATGGAACGGGTTGTTGTGGTAGGGTCATGAATCATTTTTTTAATAAGTTGAAGAGAGCAGAGGCTGTCTGTATGGAGTGTAAGGGATTTGTCGTAGTCAATGTTGAGAAGGGCTTGGTGGATGGCTACCAGTTCTGCCCTGTTGTTAGTTTTGGTGGCCCCTATTCCCCCAGGGTTGATGGTGTAGCTTTGTCCTGCAGCCGGGACATATACTGCAGCACCTATTTTACTAGGGTGCCCTGGTTTACCTTTTATTAGGCTACCATCTGTGTAGACCTGGAGGCCTGAGGAGGGGGTAGCTAGGTGAAGACAAGGGTGAGTAGTGGTAAGAAGAGAGGGAGGAGGAGGAGGAGGATGTTGGTGGAGTGGAGTATGCCAAGGATTTTTGGCAAGAGATTTGAGTTTCCGGGGGTAAGTAATGACAATGTCAGAGAAGGTAAGAGTGGGAGGTGGAGTGATAGTAGAGGGCTCCCAGGATGAGGAGAGGCTTTGCATGTAGTATGTCCATTGGTCAATAAAATCTGGGAGTTTAGGAAAATAGGTATCTTGGCTGTGGGGGTTGCATATAAGGATGAGGTGTAGTTTGTGGGTGGAGGGTGGAGGGTGAGATTTGCTGCCAAGCCAAATTTCAGAGGTAGTATAAAATTCAGACTGCGGTCTGGAGTCAATGTAGTGAATCCAGGAGTGGTGGAGGAGGGTTTTGTAAGGGGCAGCAAGGTCGTCAGGGAGGAGCATCAGGGAGCAGGTAGGGCTGAGAGTATTTTCAGCATGGTCAGCACTGGCTAGGGCCCACCTTAGAGCTTGGTGTGCTTGTGTCGTGGAGTTAGGAATGTCCACCAGTGAGCCCCCAGTCCAGATGGTAAGAAAGGGGTCTTGGTTGGAGCCAAAGAGCTGATCAGCAGGGCTGGTAGAAGAGAAGATGGTGAGGCTTTGGTCGTAGCTAAGGGGGTTAGAAGTACGATGGTGAGTAATGCCCAGAGCAGCTGCTGCTTGGTAGAGAAAAGGAGAAAGAGTGTTGGTAGCAGCAGGAGCAGCTCTGTATCTGGTGAAGAGGGCAGCTAAGTCAGTGTGGTATGTTCCTCCTTGGGTCAGTTGGTTCCATTTGGTAGGGTGGTGATTTTTGAAGTGGTCATAGTTTTGTTTGAGAGAGGTTAGTCTGTCGTTGGGAATGTGCCCAAGACAGTGACCAGTGGGGTTATAAAAATATGAAACGTTGGTGTGTGTGTGTGTGGATTGGTCATCCAGAGTGGTGAGGATGCTTGTTTGTATAATGTAGGCTGAGGGTGGTTGAATGTCCCAGTCTGGGTGCGTGTCGTGTGTGTCAATTTTCAGAAGTTTGTGAACAAGGTTGTGGTTGTCAGCATTAAATCCTGGGGAGGTGGCCCATTGGCCTTGTTGTTGAAGTTTAGTAAGGTGGGTGTCCTTCCTAGGGTTGAGGTGTGTGGTTAATGGGGGAGTAGTTTTAAAAGTGTGGGTTAATTGGTCGTATGCTGGTTGTCCCAAAAGTTCAACAAGGTGAAACGCATTGTGAGATTGGGGTTTCCAATGTATGGTGGAGGTAATGGAGGTAAGAGATGTGCTGTGGTGGATGCTGTATCCCATGTGTGTGTAGGAGTTGATATGTTCGTTGTGCATGATGGTTGGGGCCCATTGAACGTGGACAACAGTGGAAGTGACTAGTTTGTCGTCGTTGTAGGAGCGCTTGCCCCGCCAGCTCGTGATGTGCAGGGCTTTGTATTGGGATCCGTAGGTAAGGTGGAGCAGGCGCGCCGGTGGTGCAGGTGCGCTGCTGTCGGGGGATGTCATGGCCTCGCGGATCCTGTCAGGGTGTGAGGTGGGAGTTATTCTATATGCACGGTAAAATTTAGAGGTGGAGGAGTGACGGATCCAGGATTTGCACAAGTAGTGGCGTGCTGCCCAGGTGGCATCACTGCTGGGGCAGCCCCATGCTTGGTGCGCGTGACTGCCTTCGGTCTGCGTGGGCCACGCCCACCATTGGTTTCCTTCCAGGTCCCCAATGGAATCCGCCTCGTAGTCTGCGTCAGTAACAGTGGCGTGAGGTTGGTAACGCTGGGTGGGTGGGGTGGAGGGTTCAATAGAAGCAGGAGATTTAACGTTATCGGTTGTGTTCTGCGCAATTGCGTAACCGGGCGCAAGTTGTCGGTGTGAGAGGGGAAGTGGGTCAGAGTGTATTGGGGAGGCGACAGTTTGGAGGGAGGAGAGGTGAGCGGTGAGGCGGTTCAGGGACCGTTTGTGGTGTTTAGTAACTTTGTGTAAGGTGATAAGAGAGAGATCTGTAGTGCTGACAAGGTGAGTTCCCATGGGGGTGACCAGGTCATGGTATGAATAGATGGCCAGGTCATGGAATGGAGTCATGAGTGATACAGGGATTGCCTGTGGAGGGAGAGGAAGAGAGTGTATGTTAAGTTTGTCAAGAAGTTCTGTGTCATTCCAAGAAATTGTTATGTCAGATTTTTTAATAATTTCCAGCTGGCGGGCTAGGGACATATACTTAAGTTGCTTGCGGGATACAAAATTCCTTCAACAACCGACAAACATCGAGAGCAGATTTCGTAGGCGCTACTTCCCCTCCGCATTAGCGGAAACTGGATTCGGAATGCCGCGACGCTAGGCTTTGTAACAATCACACCCGCGAGGGAAATGAGCAATGTGCCCCCATCTCAGATCCACCGCTCCCCACCTCCACCTCCTCCAAAGTGATCCATCTCAACTGTCGGCGAGCGAGCAGTTCGAATCCAGGGAAGCAGCGCTCTGGAAGCACCAGAGCGCAGCAAAACCCATGGAAAAAGGTAGGGAATATCAAAGCGCCCAACGCCTCTGCCAGCATCACCCAACCAAATTCTACCACCAAATCCCCGTACCGGGCGGATTACCAAATCTACGCCAAACAAGAAGAACAACACCACGTTTCGAGCGGACACGCTGTCGCGAAGCGATCCTGGAACACCTGCTATACAGATATTCCAGGATGGGGCACCTGCATACCAAATCCCACGATGATCGTCACCACCCTCCGACGAATCCTGACCACCATCAAAAAAAATATCATCTCCACTTTCAGCATCAAACAATCAAAAATCACCACCAAACCCTACTATGGAAAAGATACCATCTCCAACGCGACGATCCACATCGTCGTCCTTCTTATCCTCCTAACAAGCACAGCCTTCCAACACCACAACACTTGCAACTCTCAAGCCCCACAACCCTCCAACGATACAATGCTCCGATATGGCCCCTTCCAATCTAAGCTCCTCACAGGTGAGAACTACGAGTCGTGCCTCCCCAGTAACGACATGTACTCACGCACCGACCCTCAACCTCCCTTCGACCATTGCTGCGTCTCCCTGCTCCGCAACAACACATTCCATCCAAACCAACATCTCTCCCAAATCCACCCTTACTGGGATAATACCGTCCATCGTGGCGAAGGTGAGAGTCCTATTGAATCCTGCAGATTCAATGGGGGGCAAAAGCCTGACGGCAGCCCCCAAAATGGAAAGCATAAGCCTGACGGCAGCTATCCGAACCTCGCAAATAACAATATCTCCTCGACAGGTCTCAGTGGCACCAAGCCTGTGCTCGAATCCAGAGGGGACGTCCTCTACCCCCCCCGAGGATTCACCGCGCAACGCCACGTCTTCCTGGATACTCACCTACAGCGAGCCATCCGAGTCTATGAGACCCACGAGGAAATTAACGCAACCATCCACCCTCCGTCACCCAACGACGAATCAGTCTTCCATAACATCGACCCCTTCGCGGCCGAGCTGAGCGACCAAACAGTTGTGACTTACCCCATCCACGGCATTCCCCAAGATGCCAAGATTATCAAGGTGGTGCTGGGAGGCATTGTTGGCAACACCACCAGCATGAGGCTTACCAACAGGCCCAGACCCGGCTTCTTCCCTGACAATGCCTTGGCTTGCACCACCCCTGACTCAGTTGCTAGGCATGTCAACGCAGCATTCCGCCAGATGCCCCCTGGCATACTGGCTGGCGACATCAGTGAGAAGCATGTCGACCAAGTCTGCAGCACCCCTACTACACCCGTAGAGTGGAAAGTAACAGTCCACATTCATGCCACTCACCTGCACAAACTCCCCCTCCTGACTATCAAACACCTCTGCAACTTTGCAGTCCTAGCCAAAAGCAGAAACCTTGAGACAGGGGTACCCACTCTCACCCCTCTAGTAAACACCAACCACCTCATCCCCTGCAAAATCTTAGTCAATATTGAAGACAGTGAGAGCCTCTATCCCAAGGGCACCATCTCTAGAGCCAACACCATCACCAGACTTACCTCCCTGGGCAGGTCCACCAGAAACCCTGCCTGGCAGATCATTGATGTTTGTCAGCAGACCAGGATCCCCACCCATACTCCCAGTGGAAGTGTCCTCTCAGAGCAACCCACTGCACCTACTGCCACAACACTTGTACCCATTCCCCACTATCCCCCTGGCAGAACAACCAACCCTGCACACCCACCAGCCCCAGGGGCATCTCCAGAACCCCTAGCTGAAGGGGGAGATGAGCATATGACAGAAGCACAGGGCACAGATGTCACTGACCCTCCCACACCCTTCTCCAACCCTGATGCCCCTGGCCATGACCATGCCCCTCCCACCAAGAAGGCCAAGGGGCAGAAGACCAACGCCGCAGATGATGCGGAAGTCGCAGGACCCCCCAGGAAACTCACCTCACCATCACCTCCCCTCAGCTTCTCTGTCCCAGTGACTTATCCCCCTCCTGACCACCTCGACTTCCACGACATCGAGGAGGTTCGCCGAGCCTCTGAAGCTTACATGCACTCCGACTGGAGGAACATCGAAGCAGAAGACAAACCCAACTGGCTTGTGAAGCTCGAGGTCATCCTCCAGCTCGCCTTGATTAACAAAGAAGACCACGACGACACCATGACAGTGCATAACTCACTCAACTTCATGCTGGTAGAGACCACTCGCGACAAGAGGACTGTCACCAGCGCCATGTGCGCCACTCCCGCAATCAAGGAGTCCATTGAGTCCCTGCTCCCCCTCCACATCAGGAGGACTGACCACTACAGCCTCTTCATCAGCCCCTCCAACATCCCCTCAGATGCCTACCAGTGCTCAGTGATCTTGAAGACTGACCAGATCGTCAACTTTGAAGACCGCCTTGGACTGCACCAAGTCATCATGGAATCCAACAGGCACTACCTCGCTACTCTGAGGAGGATGTTCCCCAAGGAGCTGGAGGGCCTTGATGAGGACCTACACTCACCAGACCTGTGGGACATCATCTCCAGGGAAAAGATCTGCAGCGATTATGTCACCACCGCTGCTCACATTAACAACTCCCTTGTCACCAGGGAGGGCATCCCTCTCTACTTACATGATCCTATCACCAGGTCAACACAAGCCAACCGAGGCATCCACCTCATGCTCTTAAACAGAGCTACAGTCCTGATAACCTTCCTCTCCACCAGAGGCATCCTCCATTCTGGTGGCTCTACCTACACCCTCAGGCCCTCCTTCCTCCCTGACTACGACCCTGCCATGACCAAGGGCAAGCCAGGCAAGATCTGGAACTGCCTGGCCACTTGGATGATCAGGAGAGAGATCTCCAAGAATTCCGCCAAGGGAAAAGGCCCCCTTGACCCCCACACCAAGGGTGACCTGGACCAATGGAAGGCTCTCAAGACCTCCCTGGATGGACACCCCCCCGAATACCATGTCACCACCTACCAGAAGGCCATTGTTGACATGCTCCTCAACCATGAAACCCCTGATCCACCTGCAGCTTGGCCACCTGCACCCTATGAAGCCGCTGATGATGATGACATCTTTGGAGCAGGTGCCATCACCAGTGAGCACTGCAACACCCCAGCAGACCCTGAACTGGAAATGACTGGAGCAGCTTCCTCCAAACGGCTGCTCTCAAGGTAAACCCCAATCAAACCAAACCCTATAGTACCTTCTACACCTGCATCCCTGCCACCAAAAACCAACAACATCAAAACACTCACCACTCCACAGGTTGCCAGCACCACAGCCAACAAGGCTTACCCCAAAGCCAACACCTTCAAGGGATACAGGAAGTAGCAAACCCCCTTGACCTCTGGATAACAGCACTGCTCCTCCTGCTCTTCTCTCTTATCAGCACTACCCACTGTCCCAGTGGAAACATCCATAGCAAGAGCAACAAAAATAGAAAAAATAGACATGGATATGAGCCCCTCTGGACACTATCTCCTTATAATGTGAACCCCTGCCAGACCAAAGGCACAGCCTGCCACTCCTGTGCTGAGATTACAACCTGTAACAGATTAAACCTTGCCTGCACTCTTCCCTCCCCTATCTCTCCTGCTCTCACTCTACCCATAGACAGCTCAGATACTCAGGAGGATGCTCACAGCAGTAAGTACCCCTACAGCTGCCCCCTCTCCACTCCTCCTACACCCCCCACACTCAGAGGAGGTAGACCCAGAGGAAGCAGACGCCTACAAAGTAAGTCTGAGTCTGCCCCATACTGGGAAGCCCAAACAGCCTCTCACTGCCAAATTCACTCCATCAATGCCTACCTTGGATACAAAGCCATGGATATCAATCTAGTCCTAGACTTTGCTAACAAACTCCACACTCAAGTCACTAGAGCCACTGATAATCACTGGAAGGTTATGGGATCATATTTTCTCAACCCCTCTGGAACTATAATAATGCCCTTATTGACTACTACACCTTCACCAAGCAGACTGGCACTGGATACCTGGTCAGCCACAGGAACCACCCATACACACCACTACACACCTCATCTCCTAACACTGAAGAAAATTATGAACAGGCATCCAACTTGGTAGCACCAAACAACAAATCCTTAGCAGAATTCCCATCAATAGCACCAAATTCATACTGCACTACTGGTCCAATGGCTATGGTCATGCAATCACTATCAAATACTACAACAATAAATGGTACAACCTTGACTCTGAAATCTCTGGACCCACCATCCTAACCCCCCAAGACTGGCACCAGCTCCAGGGGCGCATCTACACTCTTAGCCAGGCTACACCCTCCTTCCATGGCCATCCATTTCAACCTGATCTCTATTTTGATCCAACCAATCCCCACCCTAATACCAATGGTACCATCCTAGAAGACTCTCAACAGATCAACACCTACACCAATCCACCACCTTCACCACCAGATCAAACAATCCCCTACCACTCAAAATAACACTGAAACACCCACAGACGAAGATGATAGACATTATCTATCTAGTATCTGAGGATGAATCCCACGCAAACGTAAGAAACCCCTACACCTCTACCAAAAAATCTAAAAAATCCAAGAAAACTACCACCACTAAAAAACGGTTACGAAGTGACCTTCCCCCCCCAATACAGGCAGCAAGGCTCCCCACCCCCAGCAGGCCTACCATCCCTGAATACAACAAGCTCAGACAGACCCGGATCCCTGGAGCTCCCCCCCCGTCCAGAAGCAGCAGTCCATCAGCACTACCAAGCCCACCTCACCGGTGAAACGTAGTAAGCCTAAATACTCTGAACAAACCTCAGACCACCCTGTCCAACAGCAGGAACACATTCTTAATGACACTAACATCACCACTATCAACTGCAGGGAATTGGATCCTCCTGGGAAGTCATCTATGATCACATTAGATCCAGGGATAATGATATAATAATTCTCACTGAAACCCAAACTACTCTCACACAGAAAATCCATTATAAACATGATTAAATCAGACATGCATGATTATCACTTCCACCACAACAGCAAAACTACTCTCCAAGCTACCAGCCCTGACAAAATAGTCACCCCCCTCATGCAGGGGTCATTACCCTAATCAGGAAAACAGTCACTGCTCACCCAGTCAATCATGAAACTCAGTCGACCTCTCTTGGACACATTACTCACCAAACCATAAACAACATAACCCATGTCCTGGGCGTCTACATGCCCTGTAACAATGCCCCCAAAAGAGAGAACATCTACTCCTACATCCACCACATTACTGAGAAAATCCTACCCACCACTACATCCTAGCTGGGGACGGGAATGCCACATGCAACACACTGACAGAAGCAGTCTAACCAAATTCCAGATGACAATTCTTCACCCGCAAAAAAATTTTCAACTCTGTATCATCCACAACCACAAACCAGAGCTCACACAACTTTTCTTTGAGCAACAAACCCCCTAAAAGCAGTCGTATGAGGATATCCTGACTCATCAACTCACCTCCGAGCACCCACACAATGAAGCACCACCAAATGGGGGCACCCTAGACCACCATGCACTGAGAAACGCCCTCACCTCCACTATCCTCCCCCTCGGCCATATCACAACCACCATACCACTCCTCAGCTCCTCCTCCTCTTAACATCAGACAAGACGAAACTAGCAACATCACGACTAATACTCACCAATTCCTGAGCTCCCAAAACTAACATAGAACCGCTGGCAAACTGCTCAGGACCTTCATGTGGGGAGACAGGACTGCCTCTCATCATTCAATCATCAGGGCGAGGAACTGACGACTACACTTACAGAAGACACCACAGTTGGCCGACCACTTATGACCACCTGCACAAGCCCTCGTATAAATGATAGAGCCTGCCCCACTCAAAAAAACATCTCTGGCTCTTCAAAGTCCCCAGAAAGAAAGCTGTGAAAGCGGTAGGCATCTACTAGAGTGAAGACGAGAGTAGTACCCAACACGTGCAGTGAAGTGGAAAATTAACGAGATAAGAGAATCAGAGTGGCCAAGGTACAACCTGTTCCTCCACGGCACCCAATCCTACTTCCATGGACCATGGGACGAGGTGCGCAGAATATAGATAAACACACCTTGTGGAGGCAAATATGCTTCGTTTAGCCAGAGGTAAGGCGTAGGAAAAATTCTTTCCTCCAAGGACTGCCTCTCCCAAAACTACAACAGCAAAAGTCCAACTCCTTATCCTCCACAACCCCCTTCTTACCCAATGCCGTCACTCACTCCCAATGGCCATGACCTACAACACACTATCAGGAGGATAGCATATCGCAAGAATGGTGCCAAAAGGTGAAAGAAGCACCAAGGCCATAGAAGTTTCGCCATCCCCTTAATACACAGTCCGAGGGTTCGCATAGACACACTGTCAAACCAGACGGCAAGCCCCCCTTCTCACTGTCCTTCTAACCAGCAGACTTAAAATGGAACCTTCATACTAAAATAATAGATCTCCTGACCCTTTGACAACACACATGGGCAAACTCAGTCTCCCCCTGTGCCCCACCCAATGGCAACTACAAATGCCCTACTTAACCTTCCCCCTGGGAAACACACCAATGACCAAATTTCAACTCGAAACCCCGCCACCCTCTAATCAGATACTGCCTCACCCTACACCTACCTCTCATACCCACTGCCTACACCGATGCATAGAAAACTGGCCACAAAATAAAGCCACAGGACCAGATGGATACCCAATGAATTACTTGTGTCTCCACACCGAAATGCACATGTCTATTCCCACAAACTTATGAAATTCTCCTGGATCTGGAGAAACCCCAGAATGCTGGGAACAACTCCTCACCACATGATATGCTTTTACAATAAAAATTGACCCGTACGTCCAGAACTATGACCAGTAGAATTAAAAATTCTGTGGCTAAACTTGGACATATCTCATAAACAACACAGTTTCCATTATAAGAATAAACCAATCATATTCCGCACTGCCAAGAGGGTATTTAGACAAGACAAGAGCCCCGAAAGGCAAGAGGAAGAGAGGGAGGGTACCATAGGCAGCTTCGCTTCAACCTCCTTCACAACCATGAGGATTCTCCTCTTCATAACAGACTGTACGAGCTTTCCTTATGTGACTTGAGCTCTGCCTTCAACAATGATAGATCACCAAAAAACTTCATTGAGTTATGCCACACAACCTTGGATCACCCACGACCCATAGAAACAGTCAAAGGGTCTATACCAACTCAACACTCACATCATCCTAACAAACCACACCTGTAACCCATCCCCATCACCAGGGGAATCCATCATAAGGAGGGGACACAACTCTCCCATTCCTCTTCTATCTAATTGAATCCGCCTACAGTGGACTATGACTCAGGATTGGGTAGGGGATACCGCGCGCTACTTTCAAACGCGGAGGCGGAGCGAGCACCACGCAAAGCAGCCTGGGGTACAGCGCGGATGACACCGCAGTCCTCAAGTTCGAAAGGTCGAGGAGCCTCGCACCAAATGTGGGTAAAGTCCAACTGGTTCACAGCACCTGGTCTGGCAATCCCTTCACTGCTAACAAAATGTGTGGTCAGTGGGCATTCTTACACAGACACACCCCCTCTACACCGACCCACACGTGATTTCCTCAAACAAAGACTCCAGGCCAAAATAGCCCCTTGGGACGCACCAATATGCCACGCCTTATCAGAACCACCAGTAAAGCCTAACAAATTTTAATTGTGGGACGGGTCCACCTATCTCTCAACCTTCAACTGGAAAAACCAACTGCATGCACCCGGGACAGATGACTTATCCAACCCACGGCTACTTACTCAACCCAAAGCTAAAAGCTAGGGCAACCCCGGGGGGTACTGAAGCCAAGCATGAAGCTAATCACACAATGCATCCAGAGATCCAATCCAAATACCTATGTCGTAAGGACCCCCTCTCTCCACAGAATTCCCACATTATAGATAAAAGCAGTGACTTAAGACAGTCAAAACTGTGCAGCAGCCTTCCACTGTCCTCCCACTATGGCACTACACATGCCCAAAAACAGAGGCAGGAGGGGATCCTCTCTCCTCACTGATCCACACAATTACTTGCCTTGCCATCACCCACGCCTTATGAAGACCACAGGAGCGCCGGGGAATACTAACCAAATCTCCTCCACTAAAACTTCAAAATTTCACACCAGCACGGTCCAACCTCTTTTACTCACTAAACTCCTCAATACTCATCTCTTGCCCGGGCAACTTCAAACTCGACAATCCAAATACCTGGAATGACACAGAAATCTGGATAAAGATCACCATCCCGAAATCAGTTATCCTCACCATGTCCATCCCTGTCTCCTTGTGGGACTCCCTTCACCACGACTCTAGGGATCTATACAATAACAAGACCTGGTTACTCAGCAGCACTCACCTTATCACTACCACGATTCCCCTTTATCAAAAGGGCAATCAGTTCACAAAGAACCATCGGTCGCTCCCTCAAACCTCCTTACATGCAAACTAATTGGCAACAGCCCCAACGCTCCTCTTCAGCCATGCAAACCCTCTTCTCATTACGCAGCGACAACGTACCGCGTCACTACAATCCAACCCAAACGTCAGCCGATGCGAGAACATGTTTGGCGCCGGCACAATATGCACCCGGACGATGCGTACGAACGGAAACTCCGCCGGCCTCCACCCACTCAGGCGCTACCCCACCAGCCGAGCGCCAACCTCGTGTCAAGGAAGCGGACTCCACAGCGACCCTCTCCGAGGACCTAAGCGGGGAAAAGGTGGGAGTGGACCAACTGCAACTCCACAGCGAATGGAACGCCAAACGTCGACCAATTACGGTAAACGCATGGGGCAACATGAAGCCGCGACAGAACTGGGAGTCCCGAGTCACCTCTGCAGAGGCCATCATCGCGGCCCAGCAAAGCCCTTCTTTAAGCACTACACAGATCACCTAAGGTCTCAGCCAACCGATCTTCTCAAGGCAGCACAATTGCCTCCACCATAAAATAGGCGGCCCGGGACTCCCAGCAAATCGTGAAAGATGAACCCCTACCCGTCTCTTTTCACCCTCAGGAGAGTACCCTATGTGGTAACCAGTACAAACCCCTCAGGCATCACCTAAGCTGGCGCAGCAAACGGGAACCTTAATGAGGTACGACTAGGGACACACCAGGGCAATACCACATAGAGCGAGCTGCCGCCCAATTCCGAAGGTGGTGCACGCACCGCCACCCCTACACCATGCACAAACGACCAACTAATAAACAAGTCAATACACCAGTAAAATTGCGCTTACCATTCTTATCCTTAACAGGTAACCCAATACATTATCCCAGGTCCACCGCTGAGGGTTCCATGGGAAACCGACAACATTACCACACCACCCAACGTTCATCAAGCTATGCTGGGCACGATAATCACCACCGAGTGATTACCAGATTACTCAAGGCTTCCAAAAGACAACCTGCACCAGAACCAGTTGTGTAAATCCCAAGAGAGTGCACTCCACGCATATGACGTAACTGCAACTACCATAGCGAGTATACAGGACAATGGGAGCCACTAAACATGCTTCGAACGTGATAACCATGTCCCTTGTCACAAATTTCTTCAGCATAGACAGCTCAGATGACCGAAACCCGACCTGGGAATCCAATCAACACTCAAACACACAGCCCAAATGGCATTCTCACTGGTCAGAAGGCCCACAAACCCACACGCATGCAGACACTACATTCTTATAGAACCAAGGGAAATGTGTGGTCTAAAACCGCTAACCAGACACAAACTGCAAAAAACTCACCTCCCGGCCGACAGCACACACACTATGCACTACAATAAAACTACAGCCTTCAATGGGAACAAAACTCAAACAAGAAGGATTCCTACTGACTTGCAGCCCTATCACCAGACCAAGGACACCCGCCTCCACCACATCTTCACCAGCCCATGCACCAAGCTAACCCACCACACGAAACTCAAAACGATCATCCCATCACGCATATACCCCAACTCAACCTAAGATTCTGCTATGAGAATTTTCCCCATGACCCCGCTGACCAGCTCTTTGAGCCAACGGGGGGATTCTTCCACAGCATGCTGACAGGGGGGATCACCTGGTGGATATCCCTACCGTCAAGAGTCAGCCGAAGTGTCCCAAAGCAGGGCGAAGAAGGCATCCGGTGGAGCGATGGGCTAGCAGTTGCAAGACAACGAGAGAGAAGAAAGCACAACAAACAAAGGCAGGCCCAAACATGCGAAGTCTTACTCATCACAAGACAACTATACTGCCCCCTACGTAAGAAACTATTGCACCACCCGGGATCCATCACGTGACTCCAGACCTTTCTCTGGAAATCTTACAGCACCTCTGAACCTGGCAGGGCAAACATCAACAAACCCTACCTCCTCCAAAAGCTCACTTCATCATCAGCAAACCAAGCAGACCAACTGGATTGAGTCCTAAACCGTCTCCAGGGGTTCACAGACATCTGGTCAGCACATGCTCAGCAACTTCACCTGACTGGGGAACAAGTGAAATAACCTCCTGCACATTCTACTGGATCAAGGCAAGCTACGTACCCTTACCTCTCCGACACACAAATCCCTCCAAGGGACTCTACAGCCCTCACTACAATGCCCCCTGGCAGCCTACCACCCCAACCAGCCCCCTATGCTCCCAAGTTATCTACCCCTGCCACTACCCGCCATACCTACCCCTGTATGGATCTTGCCAGGTCCTAAGTAATGATTGCAGCCTGATCAGGAAGACCCTGGCAACCCCCAGCAAATGGTGGAGGGGTCTAAACTGTGGCTGGTATGAGCTCATTCAATAACCAAGGAGGCCAGGCGCCACCAGAACTAACAGCGGGCTGAATACGGGCCATCCATAAAGCCATGAGACGCATTGACTATAGAATACTGACCTCACCCTGAACACTGCAGGTCCTCTGCTAACTCCAAATCATTAAACAAAAAATGATTCAAGATCCTACTACCTCTAACGTTCTCTTCACTCTGAACTACTGAATTCTATCCGCACCTCACCTTGTCAAACGGCATTCTGGCAGGATCACACACTACCTCTGCAAGTACGCTCACACATGGCATTATTGGGCACTGATTAGAGAAGAGATGCACTAGCACAGGCCAATGAAGCAACCAACCCGAGCATCTGTACGATACACAGACACCACTGGAAGAAACAACCCCGCACAAACCCCTATTGCGCCCACTGTCACAACCCCCCCTGAACACCTCTTGGACACAACTCCCCACGAAGCTTAGCACCTAAAAACTCCCAACGGGATCAGTCTTAACATTCCCACTAGCTGACCTCGGACAACATCCCCTCAAAGGATAATGCCACCACCGGGCTGATACACCCCTGCCATCTGACCCCACTCCAGAAAATAAAGTTGGACATCTCTAACATACCCACAAAACTAAGTTGATGATCCTCAAGGCCAGAGGGGCGACTGTGGGAACGACGAAGCTTGCCTATCGCTGGAAGATGCCCTATGCTAACCAACCCAACCTGCCCACCTCCCAACCATGCCCTATTTGTTACACCCACGAGGACGGAGCTGGCCCCACTTCTGCTGGCGCACACACGACACCTTCACGGGCATGTACCATCAAGCGTCATGCGCAGCTGTCACTTAACTGACAAGGCCATCAGCAAAGGCTCCTTGGTCCCTCCGCGTTATCATGGACGCGGTAGGCTGGAGGACCTCCCCCGCATCCTTGGCAAAACACGCCTGACTGGTTACGCCCTCCCTCATCTCAGCGAGATCTGGCCCAAACTGGGGCCAGATCTCGCCATCCTCGAGGTGGACCACCCACCATTGCTGCTGACAAGAATCTGGATTCTAGAGCTGGGATAACTGCCGGACACCAACCATGCCACTAAGCAGAGGATAAACTGCCCACACACCCAGTTGGTGGCCGGCCTAAGACTAGCTGGCTACCTTGTTCACTACCTAGTTTTTACCATTGGTACCACTGGCACATCCCCAGAACCTTTGTGACCTCCATGACCACCCTTGTTCTTACCATTTAGAAATTCTACATTAGCAGACCAGCTGCACCACCACTCTGTTGACAGCTTTCAGACTATTTTCATTCCTAGATTTCATGGAACACCACCCCGCCGGAGATTAACATTTTTTGGTCCAGCTAGTGCCACCCACGTGACTGACTGAAATGACTCTCAGTCAGTTACGGGTGGGATCACAACTAGTACTGGATATTTTTTGTGTTTATCTATGGTGACTACAGCTAGCTTCTGCGTACCTGTGGTGTCCTTAATCTCACGTCCCTAGAGTATTTATATTTCTTGGATGTAACAATTTCAATTTCAATTTGCATTCACTAGAAATGTTTGGAATCTCTGACGTCTTCGCAATCATTGCGTCCCCCCGACACAAGGTCATTTACGAGAAACCGACTTGCGTCATGTACGACAACCCGACTTTCGTCACCAAGCCTGTGTTAACTCGCAAAGGGATGTCCCATATCAAGAAGTAATCTGGATGAGAAGGTGTTTCTGTTTCAAGTATTAGTATTTGAAAACGAAACAAAGGGGCCAAAATCAGCACCTCCACGTGGTGGCCCTGGATACCCAACCAAGCTGAAACAATAAAACAAATAGACAATAAAAAACGTTGTCTATTTGTTTTATTTGTTATATTTTTGTTGTCGGTACCCAGAAGTAGGCCATCGGACAAGCTGCTTGCGCGGTGCTTCATTCTATCATAAATGTGGGCATCATCAGTGCTTACAAACAAACCACTTTGGTGCATTATTATCTGTGAGGCGTCTTGGCACCCCATGTATCATCCGCGGCGGTGCGTGCGTGTACATTGGCTCCATGAGATGGCACTGACACCCGCGTTTTGTCTTGCATACAGATTGTCCAAATGGATACCAGAAGAATGATGTTGTCATTTGTGCCCAAGCTGGACCTCTCACGACTTGCAACGCCTGGAAATCCGTTCCAGAAGTACATCCACCGTTGTTTTGTTCTGCTTGACCCTGCTACGACTTCAGTTGCTGACATCATGCGAACAGCATCTGCAAAGCTTGGTGCGCACCTGCAGCTGAGGGCTGCGTACAAGAGGGAGCCAATCTCACCCTTCAAGATCCTATCCGTATGGGCTGTCAATGATGATGGACCCGTAGGAGTGGCAGTCCCCTTGACGTCTGCTGACTACTTGCTGAGTGATGCTGTCGTATCCCGCACTCATGAATCAGGCTTTGGTGCGGCCTCGCCGCCTGAAGATGGCCTTCGCTTTATGGTGTTGCCGTCTGAAATTTCTATTCGCATGTTGATGAGTATGTCGCTAGATGAACGACAACTAGCACTGGTAGCCAGTCCCAATATGGAAGGTGTTTGGAGACAGCATGTCTTCTTTGACCTTCCCAGCTCTGAGTTGTACTTTGAGGTGGACTTGTCAGACTAAGTTTAGATTCTGAGGCGTTTTGCATCAGGTGGAGAAGCGATGCTGAGTTGCGCAAGGTATGCTCTATGCCCCGGTTATGGGATTGTTCAAGCAGACTTGTGCTTGAGACTGACTACACATGTGTATCCCAGTAGTCTGGATTCACGTGAGAACACACGACGATTGTTCAGTCGACAGAGTGGCCCAGATTTCCCTGACCTCATCCTCAAGCTTTGCCAGTTCCTGCTCTGACAACTCTGGCACACAACCCGGTGGCACCGTTTTGACCGTCACAACATCACAGAATTCAGAATCGAACCCGTCCATCTTCACTTTCTCCTCCATCAAACCACGTTGTTTCACCGATTCCTGGCTCAGCGGTGCCGGTATGACCTCTCCCCGGGATTGCATCTCCGTAAGAATGATCGTCAGCATCACTGCAGCTTCTGCAATAGCTTCATCCAATGTCTCCCCACCACCAATGACGGATGACAATCCGGGTACCCACACCTCGTGGAATTCGAAACCGTCCCTTGAGCACTTGTTGTGAACACCAAAGAATTCGTACGAATCACTGCGGTGGGGCAGCGATATACTGCGGTGGGGCAGCGATGAACGTCTCAACAACCTCCCCGGCAGAACGGATCTTTTCGGCTGTCCTCTCAGCCTCTTTGAAGTATCTCGAATCGATGAACTTGGCATTTGGTCTCAAATATTTTTGGTACACTGTAATGTGAATTCACTGAACAGTATAAGTCGATGTTTTCATTATACAGTACTACGTACCATTATGAAGTCGGCTATTGCAGGAAATATTCATGACTTGGTTTTGAAACGGGTCAAATATGCAGAACATAAATGGGATTGGAGTAACTTGAGCTTTAATGAAAGAATTACTTGGGATATTATACAAACGTACCCATTCAAACCATGGGATTGGAAGTATATCAGTACAAACCCAAACATAAATATAGACATTATACAAGATAACCCAGATAAACCATGGGATTGGAAGTATATCAGTGCAAACCCAAACATTAATTGGGACATTGTGAATACATACCCAGAAAAAAAATGGGATTGGTATTTCTTAAAGAAGCACTTAAATAACAACGAATACGAAGACGAACTGTTGTACATGCGGAGTTTAAGTGATAAGAACGTGGAAAACACATGGGATAATGTGCAATCAGACCCTGACAAAACATGGAACTGGAGTTCATTGAGCAGACACGAAAGTGTGACATGGGATATTGTACAAAACAACCAAGACAAACCATGGAACTGGCGGCAATTAAGCGCCAACAAAAACATGTTGCTTTCTGACACTGACATTTACAATATAATAAGAAGACATACAGCATCGCGATCTATCCAAAGGACTTGGAAACATGTCAATACAGATCCACAACACCCAATATGTAAAAGGAGACTATTTTATGAATATACGAATATGGTTTCATGAATTATATTTGACGAAACCATATAGTTTTCCAGATATCCCGATTTTTCCTCGTATCAAAAGAAAAAAATATTTAATAACAACTACATGCGGCGGGCAGATCTACTGGAGGGCCATGAGCTAAGCTCAAGGGCCAGTTGGTCGATCTTACCTTGCTTTGTGGCGAGGTACGCCTCACGCTGTGAGGGGGTCTGTTTCATGCAAGACATGTGCGAGCACTTGCCCGTGGTGAATGAGGGGCCACCTGTGGTGGTGCTATATAGCACCTGTTGCCTGCTGCATGGGTTGCCGTGACTGGTGACGGCAGTGCATGTTAGGGCGGGGGAGTACCCCACGATGGTAAATGCACCTACAATGGTGCCAACAGGAAGCTCGTTCTTCAGCGGGCCCCTCCTGGTACCAACACGACCGGGGGCCAAGGAGGAGGAGGGAGAACCCGTGGAGAACGCGAAACCGGAAGTGGCGGTACCACTAGACGGGGTAGCAGCAGGAGCAGCAGTAAATACTGTAGTTGAAGCAGCAGGGGTAGCAGCATGGACAGCAGGTACAGTAGGGACTCCACGGCGGGAGCGCTTGTTACCAATGGAACCGGAACCGGAACCTGAACCCTCCTCCGACAAGGAGGAAGGAGCATCAGTAGCAGCAGCAGCAGCAGCAGCAGCAGCAGCAGAAGCAAAAGCTCCGGCAGCAGCAGCAGCAGCTACAATAGGGAGAAGCATGTCCTGTAGAGGCTTCTTCTTCCCGCCGCTGGTGGGGGGGCATGAGGTAAACTTCTGGTACGCAATCTTCATTGCGTCGACAGAGTCTGTGAGGCACTCCGGAACGTTGGTCAATGAGATTATCGTATTGCAGACGCCCACCAATTCGGTGAGGAGTAAGTTGCTGTTAACCTTCGTTTTGTCATTCACCTGGACCACTTTGGAGATACCAGAGATATCAACGAAAGCAGTGATCTGGGCAGTAGTAGTAGACATAGCGACTGGAAAGATTTAAGTATTCCGTTGACTGTAAAATAATGTAACGGAAACACGGTAATTAATTTCATTGATCTCGTTCTACAAGGGCATCCTGCGCTTTGGTGAGGATCACAGTCGCCTCGTCCAGCATGAACTCGATGTATTTATCGTAGGAAGAAATTCGTCTCGATCCCGCGTACTCAGGATATCCATTCTCGACCGCATGCCGCATTGGCGTTCTCACACGCATTTGAACCCTAAACCCGTGCGTGGGTTTAGAATGCCCAAACGGAGTATAAATTATGGGAACATCCATTTCAACACATAATTTTTTCTCAATCCATCATCATCATCGCAAAATACGAGATGGGTTGTGATGCCGGCAGTATGGACGCGCTCCAGATGGAACTAGTGGTTTTGATCATGCGCAGAGCAGGTAGTTGGAAGAAGGACGGGTGCTGGATGCACGCAGGATTCATCAGTCAATCCATGCGTACTGCTTTCGCTGTTGACGCTGCATGTGAAGCACAGGCGCTCGTCAACATATGTGATCATCTCAATCAGAACCCAATGAGGATAGCGTGTAAGGCTGGGCGAACCGAAGTCGTCAGAATATTATTGCTAAAAGATCACAACGACATCCGGGCATTGGAGTACGCCGCGGAGGGAGGCCATGTGGATCTCATGCAAGCTTCTTATGGATCCGGAGTTTGCAGGCGAGGAGAACTGCGCCAAGGCAGATACCAATAATAGCCAGGCACTAAGGTACGCCGCTATTGAAGGACATGTGGATGTCTGCAAGGTTCTGATGGATCCGGAGGTCGCGGGCGAGGAGCACCGAGCCAAAGCAGATGACAACGAAAGCCAGGCACTGAGGTTAGCCGCTCGGGGAGGCCATCTGGATGTCTGCAAGGTTCTGATGGATCCTTTGTTCGCGGGAGAGGAGCACCATGCCAAAGCTGATGCAGACTTAAGCTGGGCACTGACTAACGCCGCTATGGAAGGACATGTGGATGTCTGCAAGGTTCTGATGGATCCTGAGGTCGCGGGCGAGGAGCACCGGGCCAAAGCAGATAACAACGACAGTCGTGCACTGAGGGGCGCCGCTGAGGAAGGACATGTGGATGTCTGCAAGGTTCTGATGAATCCTGAGTTAGCGGGCGATGAGCACCGTGCCAAAGCTGATACCAATAACAGCCAGGTCCTGAGGTTAGCCTCTGAGGAAGGACATGTGGATGTCTGCAAGGTTCTGATGGATCCTGAGGTCGCGGGAGAGGAGCACCGTGCCAAGGCAGATGACAACAACAGTGAGGCACTGTGTGTCGCCGCTACGAGAGGCCATCTCGATATCTGCAAGGTTCTTATGGATCCTTTGTTCGCGGGAGAGGAGCACCGGGCCAAGGCAGATAACGACAACAGCGAGGCACTGAGGTTAGCCGCTGATGGAGGCTATCTCGATGTCTGCAAGGTTCTGATGAATCCTGAGTTCGCAGGCGAGGAGCACCGTGCCAAGGCAGATGACAACGAAAGCCAGGCACTGAAGGCAGCCGCTTTTGAAGGACACGTGGATATCTGCAAGGTTCTGATGAATCCTGAGTTCGCGGGCGAGGAGCACAGTGCAACGGAAGATGACGAGTAATTTTGTTGTAACCAAGATTTCTTATTGGTTGAGAAATATTGGGTTGGAGCTGAATTAATGGGCGTTCCTGCTTCCCGGCCGATTTCCATTCTTATGTTCACTTTTAAGGGGTATTCTGATTTTTTACAAGTTCAATCTTATGATTAAAAACATAAGATTTCGGTCAATTTGTTCAAATTTTACGAAATATGCTCAATTCGAGCTCATAAGAATGGATATAGGGAATCTTATGAGCATGAAATTGCTCTATTGTGTAACAACTAAGAAACACCAATTTTACATCTTATGTTTTTTAATGTAAGGAAAATGTGTAAAACTGGCAGTTATTGACCGGAATATAGAATTTTGAATTCACGGCTTATGAAAATAAACATAAGAGTGGTTTATGAATAATATCATTAAGGTGACTATGAAACGTCATTCTCCTCCTTCTCCCCCTTCTCACCCCCACTACCCCCCTAAACCCTCCTCCACCTCCTCCTCTTCTCCATCAATGTCTACATTATCTCCATCCGACTGCACGGCCTCCGGTCTAGTGTTGTCCTCAATGGCTTTGCAAGCTAAGAGCACGCTTGTGTGGTACTTCTTTGGTATCTTCATGTTGCTCGTGGGTTGGCAACTGAATTGCACGGCATCAAGGGGGATGTTGCCTGTCCATGTAGCCTTGTGGTTCCTCCCAAGCTTAACGGTAATCGGCACAAGCTTTTGGTCCATCCACTCACTTGGCCACTCTGGGTAGTCGGTGTCGGTGTACACCAATGCCTCACCTCTTTTAGAGTATAAAGGCATTAAGTACACACATTCTACCTCTCCAATGACAGTATCAGATTTGATCTCAACCACGTCCCATCCTCTCTCCCCGCTAGAGTCTTCCACGGAAACCTTGACCACTGCTACATGTCCCAAAGCCAAATCTGTGTTGGGGTCGTAGGAGGCTCTTGTATCTGGCTTGGTCCCTTGCGAAGAATGTAAGTACAGCAGATCCGCAGTAGGTGGCCTTGCAAGTTCTGTTTCCATAGTGAGTATGTCCTTCAATCCCTTTGCCACCTCACTTTGTAGGATATCTGGCAAGTCAATGGACAAGTCATCCAAAGCTGCTATCAAGTTCTCGCCTAGGGATATCCGAGAAGCGTCCAATTGAGGAAATTCGGACAAGGCAGAAGGGAAGTCGACAAAATGTTTGTCTGCTGGGAATTCCCCCGTCTCAGCACCAGGTGGTAGTTTGGCCCAATACTCTTTCTCATTGTCAGAGAACTCCTTCCACCATCTGTTGCTGTCCAACCAAATTCTGCGAATGTCAGCGGTAATACTTGCGGCGTACCCGGCTCCGTCGCCGGCTGAAGTTCCCGCAAGGTCATCAGCTGCCGGGCCAGGAATGTCATCTTGTCCGTCAAGGCCATACTCCCGGACAGCAAGGTCATCTGGTCCGGAAAGGTCATCAGCAATGTCCTCTGCTGCATCCTTCGGACTAATGACATCCAAGATACTCTTCCAGTGAACCTCGATGTTTTGGAGTTCTTGAATCCTAATCTTGGGGGCATCCTTGAATGGCACGGACTTGTTTAATGGAAACCTTGATAGGACAAGAATGGGTTCGCTGTCCTTATCCCATTGCCCTCTCCAGTGTCCCGACTCATCATACTCCTTGAAATAGACCCCTGCAGTTGTTGTTGTGAAAACAAGTAATAAGTATTGTTCATGCTCCCCTACGCATAGGGGAGGATATTGTATTAAAATAAAGGACAAAGCATTCAAATTGGACAACTCACCAGCTTGCCTATTGGCCTGTCTCGTGATCTTGAATGCGTGTAAACGTCGATTGACTCCATTGACCAGGCTCGTGCCGTGACCGTACATTTGGTACACGTTGTCTTTCAGGACAGCAGAGAAGTCCCCAATTGACGTCACAACTTCCTGCTTAGTGTAGTCGCCCATAGATTGGAAAACGCCACCAACCTCGGTAATCAGATGGTCCAAGGTGAACACGTCCTTGTTCTTCAAAGCCTGCGAGATGACCGAGTACTTCTGGTCGAGATTGCTGTGGGTGTGTCCGGGAGGAAGAAAGTGGACGTACACTTGCTCGAACCAGCCAAGCTCCACCAATAGCGACAAATATGCGAACATGAATGCGTTCTTGTTGTCCTTTGCTGCGTTGTCCATCTGCAAGAAGCAATACCGTGGAAGCCGCCCTTCCCGTTCCAGGACTTGGTTGAAGAAATGTTGGAGGCATGATATAGTCAAGTTGATGGACTGCGAGTAGAAGGGATAAGCCCAATACCCAACAAATCCCCTACCTTTGGAAAACAATCCTGTGTATGCATAGAAGTAAAGAAGTCACAATATAATTTTATACAAATGGTTTCAACTTATATTGAATCAGTTATGTGTTACGGTACGCAATGTTGATGCATGCTGATTGTCTGATTACAAGTCAAGTACCATTTGTGACCTCCATGCTCTCCCATGCATTGGGATTGAGGATGCATGCACCCCTTTGTTCTTACTCACCCATGATGCGCGTCTTCAAAACTTCACCTCCAGCGGTCTTCTTCGTATGTGAGAAGTGTCGTGCCTGTGGAATGTTTGTCTTCTTGTTGTCCATGGCATCAATGGAGACGTGCAAGAATAGGTCTGGGAAAGTTTCAGAAAGTTTCTCGCGGATGTCATATCGTCTCCTACCAATTGAAATCTGTAGACGGTGCATTGCCTGGTCAAGACGAAGTGCCTCAACTGCCGGTTGAAAAGAAGTGGTGAGTAGTTTGGCTCTGTACTTGACGCAGTCGTCACACTTGGCAAATGGCTGCCAATGCTTTATCTTTACGTGCCACCAATGTTGTCGCCACAGTTTGCGCAAACTGCTGGATAGGGTCGTAGGCGAAATCATTGACTTCTTCTTGAGGTCGCTGATGACAGCTTGCTTGCTTTGAAATATGCCGTAATGCAAGAAAATCAAAGGGCGTGATATCTTCAATTTTTTCCTCCCGGTCGACCCTTTTGCAAAACAAGTCTGGTGCGGCATTGACTCCCCGAACTCCGCCACAAGGGATGTCATTGCAGCATTGAACGCATCCGTCATCTTTGCCATGGGTATTGTCATACGCCTTCCCACCACGGCTGCTTCAAACCTGTATTGCGTGTGTGTGCGTCAGGAGGGTGGGGGGGGAGGGGGGGGGTCTATTGTAACATTTTATATTTGTGTGTATGTGTGGGGTTGGGGGTAGTGTGTGTTGTAGGATGTAGTGGGGTTGGGGGTGGGGTTTATGGTGGGTGATTTTTTTTAGTGTGTGAGTGTGTGTGTGTGTGTGTGGTGTGTGTGTGCCGTTTGGGGGGGGGGGGGGGGGGGGGGGGGAGTGTGTGTGTGTGGGGGGTGAGGGTGGGGTGGGGGTGGGGGGGAATGCTCCCCCACGCGTAGGGGAGGACTTTGATTGCACTTTGTCGTTTTAATGCAAGCAGTGGGTTGGGGATGGAAAGAGGGGGGGGGGGGGGGGGGGGGGGGGGGGGCTCCCCTTCGCGTACGGGAGGACATTGCGTGCACTAGGCCACATACTGTAAATTGTAACTTACGGTTTGACGTTTTTTACTTGATCTTGTACAGCCTTCCACGCTCGTGTCCCCAGAGCGGAGCTTCTCATGTAGAACTCTTTGCAAACATCGTAGCCATGAATCCTGCACTCGCGCACACCCATTATTGGATTGTTAAGTTCAAATACCATTTAGTTCACCGACAGCAACGGAGAAAAATAATTGTCAAGTACCTAGTTGACACCGTCCTTAGAGACGTTTGCATGTCTGGCTGGCTCGCCATTGCACCTAATTCAATGTAGCACCGTTGTTGCCTCCCTGTTGGATTGAGCTGGATAAAGTCTGCTCGTCGTTTCTTAACAATGTCTCCAGGGACTGTGGTGTAACATTTGTTGATGCACTTGCAACGGATACCATGACCGACTTCGTCTTCGTCTTCCTCGACTGTCTCGTCATCTACTTCGCTGTCTACCCTGGCTGTGTCGAATGCAAGTTGTCGTTCGACTACAGGCGATATTGAACTGGATAGAAAAGTCGATAACGACTGACCGATCGACATCAAGTTTGCAAGTAGTCCCCATCCTGTTCCTGGGGATGGTGTAGAGTCCATTATACCCGCGCAGGCGATTAAATTTATCGGGAGAGTGACTGTAAGCAAAACATGCATGTATAGACTCGATGCTCGCGGAGGTACTACTATGGATGCATCAGGGACCGTACCGCAGCAATCCAGGAACGGTACATATCAACTGCTGACATGCAGCCACCAATATTTAGAACCATGCCTAAGGAAAGCGATGAAATTAATTCTCATCGCAGGCCAATTCACCCATTCTTATCTCAGGCCCCTCCTTCTAATAGAAACACGCGATTTAACCATCTAACCCGCAACATTCACCAGCAGGGAGCAACACACCGTAGAACCGTCACCCTCCCTGGACCTAATAGGGGAGTACCATCGCAACAACAGCTAGCTGGGGGCACAGCGCAGCAGCAGGAGCAGCATCGCGCGGTTCAACCCAGGCCGGGGCGACAGGCGCAGGAGCTTACTAGAATTCGCGTAGTGCCACAGAGGCAGCCTGTGCGCACAGAATGGGCGTTCCTGCTTCCGAACGGATTTTTTATTTTACTGAAATCTTACGATAAATATTGTAAGATCGTTTTCGCAAATTAATTGATTTTGCTTTTTTGGTGGCTTTTACGAAAATATCTTACAATTTATTTTGTAAGATTGCTTTGTTGTATTCCTGAGAAAGAGACTATTCCCTTCAATTTCAATTGTAACATTGATTTGCTCGTTTGGAGAGAGAGAAAGTATTGGAATACAAAATCAATTGTAGAGGACAGTCAAGAGGAAGGTGAAAGCTGTTTACAAAGTCTTGAACGCATTGCTCATAATTATTTATCTCACAACTCACAACTCAACAGTTCAAAATTACAACTTAGTACTTACGACTCCGAAATCTGTATTTATGTGTACCTCATAATTTATAACTCACAACTCAGAACTTATATGTACCTTATACAAGTCAGAACTAATAACTCCTAACTCAGGACTTATTATTCATAATTTCATACCTCATAAGCTCATTATGTACATAACACAAATTTAAATCCTGAAATCTGCAACCTGCCATCCTAGAATCCTGAAATCACTCAAAATGTGTGTTGGATGGTGCAAACAAGTACACTCGTGAAACTTGTGCACAATGCTAATGTTGAACTGCTGCCAACAAGTCCATTGGTGCTAACTTCTGCACTTAGTGCTGGCAGATCATGTGCTAACTGACTCGTCTTGCTCTGGGAACAAGTTGGCACGCAACCCAACGAGGGCTAAATCTAACTTCTTGGTCCTCATCAGCCCTTTTACTGTTCCTGCACTGATGCAGCTTTCCAGAACCTTCTCCTTGCAGGCCTCGAACTCGTCCTCAGGCCAATCTGCGGCTTTCTTCTCGCGATATGTCTGGAGACACGTCTCTAGCTTTTGCATCATTTCCTCACTGGGCTCAGCAGGGTTGTCGCGAAACTCTGCGTCAATGTCTTCCTGAACCAGTACCGCCGTCCTCACCCTTGTTTCATCATCTGCATCAGTACAGGCTTCGAGACGTGATAGAATAGCCTGCTCCGTTTTTGCAAACATGTTCAAACGCCATGCAGCAGCCCCAAGCTTCTGAGTGATACAGTCCAAGCCAATGGCGTTCCTCCTCTCTAGCAAAGCCGCTAGCATGCCCGAGGCATCGCCAGCTTGCATGCACATCACATAGTTGCCAACGGAGCTAAGCTCCCGCACAAAGTGACGGAATTCGGCGACACTTCTCCTGCGGTATCCAACTTGTTTGGGACTCATCGAGCAGCCGCTAATGTCGGGGCGTCCAATGGCACTTTTCTGTGCGTCAATAGGCGGTAGGAAGACCGTGATGGCAGCGGCAAGACCAGAAGAAGAAATGGAAGCTTTCGAGGACGGGCCCGCTTGTCCCGCACCTTGATGCAAGATCCCAGAGATGGCGATGCTGGTGGAATGTGTCTTGAAGTCTGGCCCCATGCGTGTAATGTGGGTAAGGCGAATGTCAGCCACGCCAGCTTCTCTGAAAGCCACAAGGAACCTGCTGCCTTCCTCTTGGTTGGTGTACACGACCACATGGCACACTGAGGCAAACTTCCGATTCTGGCCTGCTAAGTTCCGCAGCATGTCGATCACATCAGTCGAACTCCAAGAGTCTTCATCGACGAGCCACAACGGTCCCTTTTCATCGCCAGTGAGACAGGGGTCGATGATCACCAAGTCGATCAGTTTGCCAGGCACCTGCAAGAGTAAACGAAATATGTACAAGTCAGTTAGATTATGGGTTGGAAGACAAGTTGAACAACGTGATGCTCCCGACTGTGATCGGAAGGATTATGTGTAATGGATTTTGAAGTGGTGAAAAGACATGCTTAACACATCATCCTCCCGATTATGATCGGGAGCGTCAACTATTCAACTTGTAGTCTATCATTTTAAACATCTACGCACCTTACGGATTTCATCACACTGGAATGTTTTCGCCTTCATGTTGTAAAGGTGCGCGCTGACTGTTGCCGTCTCTAGCTGGACCCGACCGGCTCCAATCTGGTGGTCAGCGTCCATGAACACTGCTGTAGCTGCCGACATCAGGTGTGGATACATCTGTCCACCATCGTAGAGACGGAAAAAGCGTTCGGAAGGCTCTCCCCTTTTCCACACTGGCAAATCACCGTACTTTACTGCCAATGACAACAAGACCTCCTCTGTCAGGTTCAACATCGGAATCCCTGCTGCTCCATCTTTCCTCCGCCTTGTTAAGTCCATGACGAGGAAACCCACGACTCCCATGATGGTGTTCAACGCATCGAGATGGATACTGCGAGGCGGAATGGGGTGTGCGAAAAGCAGTTCACGGCAGGCCTCGAGGAACTTGGACATATCATCACAGATTGGTTGTTGGAGGCCGTCTGTCGCCATTGGGTACTCCTGGTCAGGCTGAACTAGCAACTTCATGTCGTCAATGCTAGCGGCCAGGGTACTGATAATCTGTGCCTGGTTTTTTTGCTGGACCCTTGTCCTGATCACAGAAAACCACCTGTCGAGAAGCTGGTTTAGCGCTTCCTTGTCTGTCGCGAAACTCAGCAGACCTCCCACTTGCGTGACCTCGGTGATGGTTAGCTTGGGCATCAAAACTTCATCCCTAGGTGGTATACCATACCAATCCCTTCTCTGGGCGGTATAGTCCCTCAGCCACCCGGAGAAGACCTGATGTGCGGGAATCGAAGCATCGGATCGAATGCCCCCGATCAAGATTTCAGAAGCTGCCTTGCTGCTGAAGGCGATGCCACCCAGCTGAAGGGGTTTGTTGGTAACGGCGGGTTCCGCGTTATTGCCCAAGAAGGCGTGCATGTGCGTGAAGCCCTTTGCCTCAAGGTCAAGCGGCGAACCAGAATTGAAGCGTAACTTCAAGTCGTCACGAAAGGACACAGGCGAGACATTGTGTTGCTTGAGAAGCCTGTCGATGATGTAGATGACGAAGCCCGCTGACACTTCTGTCTTGTAATGAACCAACGAAGCCTTGTATGCCGATGCAAACGTCTGCGAATAAAAGAGTTTTCTTGTCATGATAACGATCATACTAGGAAGCATCTCCCAATCATAATCGGCAGCATCATCCAATGCAAGAAGGGATTCGCCGTCAATAACTAGATATGGCACACGCACAGTCTTCCCGATCATACTCGGCAGCATCGTCCAAAGCGAGAAGTGAATTTATGTCAATAACGAGACATGGCACACCCACAGTCCTCCCGATCATACTCGGAAGCATCGTCCAATGCGAGAAGTGAATCGCTGTCAATAACGAAAAATGGCACACCACCGTACTTCATCACAATCATCCCGATCATGTCTGAAAATAACTTAATATACAACATGAACCTACCGCGGTAGTGAACGCGACATTGTCCACTTCGTCCTTGATCTTGAAAGCTTCATACTCGTGGACATACAAGTCGTCGGTCACGGACTTCAGGAAGAACTTCAGCTCTCCAGGTGGCAGCTTCATAGTTTCCTTCATGTCCTCAACGAGGACCGACCTCATCTTGTCCTTAGCCTTTCCCTTAGCCCTTTTCCCATGGGATCCAGGTGCAGCTTCCTCGTCGTCCCCCTCCTCTTCCTCCTCATCGTTTGGCGGAGGCGGAGGCTCCACGTTCTGTAGGCGCTCAACAAGGTGGTCGGCGCCGATCTTCTCCCGGTCGTCCCATGGAGGACATGATCAGGAAAGCCTTCTTGTAGGACTCTTCGTCCAAGCTCACGACTTTGAAGCGTGGCACGGTGGCACCCCCCTGGCTAGCAACAGACTTCGTCAACTTCTCGTCCCCGGTGACACACAGAGTTTTGAAGTTGTTGTACTGGTCTGACTGATGCCCCTTCTCAGTCCGAGCGGGACAGCCTGCCTGAAGGTACAATTCACGCCACAGGAAGGTAGAAACCAAAAATGGCTGAGAGTCGTACCCCTCAGTCGACTGGCCGCTTGTGTTGTCCAAAAGGGAAAGGAGGCGAGCGTTCTGAAGCTTCTCGTCGTACGTGGCACCCTCCACCTCTGACAACCGGTACACGAAGCAATTGCGCAGAGGAATTTCACCAGGGCGGTCTGCTGCCCACTTGATGAAGGCTTGGGAGCTGTGGTACCCTCCGATGATCCATGGCTCGCCAAACTCCCCTTTCACATTGGAGATGTTGTTGAACGTCTGTTCCAGCCTGCTTGGATCAATATTAGCCCAACCTGGAGATACATTCTTCAGGTCCTTGCTGATGTCCATGAACAATACCTTCCCAGTGGCCATTGTGGTTTTCAAAAAATTGGCGAGGAGTTGATCGACTCGAACAGGGTCCAACACACGGATTCTGACAGGTAGCTTTGGAGGGAGGAACTTCGTGCAGTCCAATGAATGCTCTCCACCAAAATGCTTGTCGGTCAGGAAAGCCTTAGCCTTAGCCAAATCACCTTCGATGTTTCCAATGCTGTCCCCTTTCTTCTCTCCTGCCGGTGATCTCTTCGCTTTCCACATAGTCTTCTTCTGAGAACCAGGCTGACCGCGACCTCTTTTCTTAGGAGCGGTTTTGGGTGCATCATCGTCGTCAGATGGCCCGGGCACAGTGTCGACAGAACTTCTTGAGTTCAAGTCTGAATCCTCCTCCAAGGAATGAATCTTGTGTTCGGGTACAGGAGTTTGTTTCTTTGCGGCTGGTGCATTGTCTGCAGCCTGCGACGCAGCACGCTTGCCTTTGCCCTCGTGTCCAGCAGGGTTCTTCTTGGGATCAGCAAACCTGAAGGGATTGATAAAACATATTTGACTTAGTGAGGGGTCAGAACATTGAACATCCAGTGTCTCCCGACTATGGTCGGGAGCATTGACATAGTTGATTACAGAAAGATTGCGGAATATTAAACATTGAATATCCAGTGTCCTGCCGATTATACTCGGGAGCATAGACATAGTTGATTGGTAAATTATTGCGGCAGATTGAAGATTGGACATCAAGTGTCCTGCCGATTATACTCGGGAGCATTGACATACTTGATTAGTGAGTGATTGCGGTAGTTTGAGCATTGAACATCTAGTGTCCTCCCGACTATAATCGGGAGCATTGACTTAGTTGATTAGAAAAGATTGAGGAAGATTGAACATTGAACATCCGATGTCCTCCCGACTATACTCGGGAGCTTTGACATAGTTCATTGGTAAATTATTGCGGAAGATTGAAGATTGAACATCCAGTGTCCTGCCGATTATACTCGGGAGCATTGACATACTTGATTAGTGAATGATTGCGGAAGTTTGAGCATTGAACATCCAGTGTCCTGCCGATTATACTCGGGAGAGTTGACATACTTGATTAGTGAATGATTGCGGTAGTTTGAGCATTGAACATCTAGTGTCCTCCCGACTATAATCGGGAGCATTGACTTAGTTGATTAGAAAAAGATTGCGATGTCAGCCCGAGAAGAGCAACCTTCTAGGAATCTCGCGCCGCAACATAAGGGTGGAATTGCACCTAGAGTTCTATTTGGATCTGGTTGTGACAGCGTCGGTGACAGTACCATGGGACCGAAGGCTCTGTCCAAGGCCAGTGTGTCAGTGACACCAACTCTTGTCATAAAGTGGTCGGAAAAAAAACCTCCTACAGCACCGAATATAGCAGAAGGCAAAGAAATCTCCTGCGATTAACTGGTCCAGGAGCTGGTCTACTTACGTGACCTACTGCACACTGGATTTGGAGCGCGGAAATAAATTGCTCTCGGGGTGGATGTGGGTTTGAGGGCTCCCCTTCGCGTACGGGAGGGCTGCGCATGCACTGGGGTGAATTGGGTAGGTGTTTGGGGGTGGGGGGCTCCCATACGCGTACGGGAGGACTTCGAATCAATTAGGGTGAGAATGGAAGGGGGGGGGGGGGGGGGGGGGGGGGGGGGGGGGCAGGCTCCCCTTCGCGTACGGGAGGGGCTGGTGCAATGCACTGAGGGGTGGGTGGTGGGTTTGGCGGGCTCCCCTTCGCGGAACGGGAGGGCTGTGCATGCACCTGGGGGGTGGGTGGTGGGTTGAGGGCTCCCTTCGCGGACCGGGAGGGCTGCGCATAATGCACTGGGTGAATTGGGTGGGTGTTTGGGGTGGGTTCTCCATACGCTTACGGAGGACTTTCGCATCAATTTAGGTGAGATGAAGGGGTGTGTGTGTGTGTGGGGGGGGGGTGGTGGGGGGGGCATGCTCCCCTTCGAGTACGGGAGGCTTGCATGCACTGAGGGGTGTGTGTGGTTTTGCGGGCTCCCCTTCGCGTACGGGATGGCTGTGCAATGCACTGGGGTGGGTGTGGTTTTAGGCTCCCTTTGGCGTAGGGAAGGGCTGCGCGGCACTGGGGTAATTGGGTAGGTGTTTTGGGGGTGGGGCTCCCATACGCTACGGAGGAACTTCGAATCATTTAGGGTGAGAGGAAGGGGGGGGGTGGGGGGGGGGGGTGGGGGGGGGGGGGGGGGGGGGGGGGGGGGGGGGGGGGGGGGGGGGGGTGGGGGGGGAGGCTCCCTTCGCGGACGGAGGCTGTGCCTGCACTGGAGGGTTGGGTGGTGTGTCGTCGCGGGCTCCCTCTCGTACGGAGGGCTGTGCATGCCCTGGGGGGTGGGTTGGGGTTTGAGGGCTCCCTTCCGCGTACGGAGTGCTGCCGCATGCACTGGGTTGAATTGGGGGGTGTGTTGGGGGTGGGGTCTCCCATACGCGTAGCGGCGAGGACTTTCGAATCAATTAGGGTGAGATGAAGGGGGGGGGGGTGGGAGGGGGGGGGGGGGGGGGGGTGGGGTGGGGGGGGGGGGGGGGGGGGTGGGGGTGGGGGGGGTGGGGGGTGGGGGGGGGGGGGGGGGGGGGGGGGGGGGGGGGGGGGGGGGGGGGGGGGGGGGGGGGGGGGGGGTGGGGGGGGGGGTGGGGGTGGGGGGGGTGGGGGGGGTGGGGGGGTGGGGGGGGGGGGGGGGGGGGGGGTGGGGGGGGGGGTGGGGGGGGGGGTTGGGTTGGGGGGGGGGGGGCGGGGTGGGGGGGGGGGGGGGGGTTGGGGGGTGGGGGTGTGGGTGGGGTGGGGGGTGGTGTGGGGGGGGGGGGGTGGGGGGGGGGGGGGGGGGTGGGGGGGGGGGGGGGTGGTTGGTGGGGGTGGGGGGGGGGGGGGGGGGGGGGAGGGGGGAGGGGGGGGGGGGGGGGGGGGGGGGGGGGGTGGGGGGGTGGGGGGGGCGGGGGGGGGAGGTTGGGGTGGGGGGTGGGGGGGGGGGTGGGGGGGGGGGGGGGGGGGGAGGGGGGGGGGGTGTGGGGAAAAAGAAAAGAGGGAAAAAACAAAAAAAAAGTTGTGAAAAGCAGAGGGGGGGGGTAGGGAGGTGGGTGGGTAAAGGGTTGGGTGTTGGGATATGGGTTTGGGTGTGGAGTTTGTTGGGGGGTAGGGGGTGTGGGCGGGGGGGTGGGTGGGGGGGGGGGGGTGGGGGGGGGGGGTGGGTGGGGGGTGGGGGGGGGGGGTTTTTGTGGTGGGGGGGTGGGGGGGGGGGGGGTGAAGATGGTATAAGGGGTGTGTGGGGTGGTGGGGGGTGGGTGGGGGGGGGGGTCGGGATGGGGGTGGGGGGTGGGTTGTATGGGTGGGGTGGGGGGAGGGGGGGGGGGGGGGGTGGGGGGGGGGGGGGGGGGGTGGGTGGGGGGGGGTTGGGGGGGGGGGGGGGGGGGGGGGGCTGGGGGTGGGAGGGTGGGGGGGGGTAGTGGGGGGGGGAGGGGGGGGGGGAGGTGTGGGGGTGGGGGGGGGAGGGGGGGAGGAGAGGGGTTTGGGGTTGGGGTGGTTTAGAGTTTGGGGGGGTTTGGGCTGGGGTAGGGTGGGGAGGGGGGGGGGTTGTGGGGGTTGGGGGGGGGGGGGGGGGGGGGGGCAGCTCCCCTCGCGTACGGGACTATGGCTGTGGCATGCACTGGATGGTTGGGTGTGGTTTGCGGGCTCCCCTTCGCGTACCGGGAGGGCTGTGCATGGCACTGGGGGGTGGTGTTGGTTTGAGGGCTCCCTTTGCGTACGGAGTGCTGCGCATGCCTGGGTGAATTGGGGAGGTGGTTGGGGGTGGTGTCTCCCGATACGCTTACGTTCGGACTTCGATCAGTTAGGGTGAGAGGAAGGGGGGGGGGGGGGGGGGGAGGCTCCCCTTCGCGTACGGGAGGGCTGTGCATGCACTGAGGGGTGGGTGTGGGTTTGCGGGCTCCCCTTCGCGTACGGGAGGGCTGTGCATGCACTGGGGGGTGGGTGTGGGTTTGAGGGCTCCCCTTCGCGTACGGGAGGGCTGCGCATGCACTGGGGTGAATTGGGTGGGTGTTTGGGGGTGGGGGGCTCCCATACGCGTACGGGAGGACTTCGAATCAATTAGGGTGAGATGAAGGGGGGGGGGGGGGGGGGGGGGGGGGGCAGGCTCCCCTTCGCGTACGGGAGGGCTGTGCATGCACTGAGGGGTGGGTGTGGGTTTGCGGGCTCCCCTTCGCGTACGGGAGGGCTGTGCATGCTCTCGGGGGTGGATGTGGGTTTGATGGGCTCCCCCTTCGCGTACGGAGGGCTGCGCATGCACTGGGGGTGAATTGGGTGGGTGTTTGGGGTGGGTGGCTCCCATACGCGTACGGGAGCTTCGAAATCAATTAGGTGTAGATGACGGGTTGGGGGGGGGGGGGTGGGTGGGTGGGGGGGGGGGGGGGGGGGGGGGGTGGGGGGTGGGGGGGGGGGGGGTGGGTGGGGGGGTGTGTTGGGGTGGGGTGGGGGGTGGGGGGGGTGAGGGTGGGGGGTGGGGGGGGGGGGGGGGGGGCAGGCTCCCCTCGCCCGGGAGGGCTGTGCGCGCACTGGGGTGTGGGTGTGGGGAGACCTGTTGAATTATTTCATTCATTCGAAACACAATTTTCCCAACACTATCCTATTGTATTGAACGCAGCTTCTACTCAAATGGCCCATCGATGTCAATATGTACTGAGACGGGACCGCCCACATGTGACAAAGGGCATTCAACAGTGAACAACCGTAAGTAGGAACAGGTCTCGCGAGGGGTATGTGAGGGCGCAAAGCTAAAAACAATTGTGGCACCCACATCCTTGTATCCGTTCTCTGGAACTTGCAAACCGATGTGTGGGTCCGAAGCTTTCTGGCTACAACTTACCCTCGATGATTGCACGTCCGAACAGCTGAAGGACATGGCATTCAAGAACCACATGCCTGTAGGCGATTTCCGCACTCCGCACAACTACACCGCCACAATGCGAAAATGGTGTTTGCAGGATCGCGGTGAACCTGTGCATCTGCGCACAGGCGTCATCCCAGCGAGACAGCTCGATGAAACGAGACTCAGTATCCGAGCATGCGAATCCACGCTAACTCCAGGTTTCGAGAGTTTCAGCCCAGGCAGGAGGGGAACAAGGCAGAGAGAGAAGCAAGCACCTGACAGCAGTGAGTGAATGTTTGATCATACCGTATTGAGTGCGACAGGTCGAGCCTTTGAAACAAACCTGTACGGAGCGACATGTACTGCAGGTTTGAATATCGTCGCGCTACACAACGTACTGCGCTTTTGAATATCATTGCTTTGACGGCGATCTTTCCTTTTCGTTTTCCTTCACCATTCCTTACTTCCGCAATTGTGACTTGAAAACAGGTTCTGCGAGTAAGAGGAGGAAGCGACAGGAGGATGCGAAGCGAGAGGAGGCTAAGCGAGGAGGCAACAATCGGGAGGCTGGCAATGAACACCCGGTTCAGGACGAGGGCGATGCAACCCAGGACGCTGCCAATGAAGCCATGCCGAAAGATCTCCGTGAAATGTGAGTTCATTTTGAACTCATGCTTATTCCACAACTGTCCGCCATACACTTCAACGGTCGCGCTCGGGGTTGCGAGCTTGACAACGTTGACGATTGCGACCTCGTGAGGTGGTGAAGCTTGTCCATGCAGATTCGGAGATTGGCGATCGCAAATCGCAAATCGGCAATGCATTCAACTCGATTATTTCTTGTTTCTTTAGTCGATTGAATGAAAAGAATCTTCTTTTATTTTATGTATGTCGTACAACATTACTCATACCCAAGTATTGTGCCACGTCATGTAGGACACCCTCAGTGTTTCGAAATTCCTCCCGTACGCGTATGGGAGACCCCCCCCCCCCCCCCCCCCCTCCACCCACCCACCCACCCACCCACCCACACACCCAACCAATACAATCCAGTGCATGCACAGTCCTCCCGTACGCAAAGGGAAGCACCATACCCCACACCCAGCCCCCCAGTGCATGCAAAGCCCTCCCGTACGCGTATGGGAGGAATTTCGAAACACCCTCAGTGTTTCGAAATTCCTCCCGTACGCGTATGGGAGACCCCCCCCCCCACCCACCCACCCACCCACCCACCCACCCACACAACCACACACCCAACCAATACACTCCAGTGCATGCACAGTCCTCCCGTACGCGAAGGGGAGCACCCTACCCCACACCCAGTCCCCCAGTGCATGCAAAGCCCTCCCGTACGCGTATGGGAGACCCCCCCCCCCCCACCCCCCCCCACCCCCCACACACACACACCCAACCAATACTCTCCAGTGCATGCACAGTCCTCCCGTACGCGAAGGGGAGCCCCCTACCCCATACCCAGCCCCCCAGTGCATGCAAAGCCCTCCCGTACGCGTACGGGAGGAATTTCGAAACACCCTCAGTGTTTCGAAATTCCCCTGTACGCGTATGGGAGACCCCCCCCCCCCCCACCCACCCACCCACCCACACACACACACACACAACCAATACACTCCAGTGCATGCACAGTCCTCCCGTACGCGAAGGGGAGTCCCCTACCGCACACCCAGCCCCCCAGTGCATGCAAAGCCCTCCCGTACGCGTATGGGAGACCCACCCACCCACCCACCCACACACCCACCCACCCACCCACCCACCCACCCAACCAATACTCTCCAGTGCATGCACAGTCCTCCCGTACGCGAAGGGGAGCCCCCTACCCCACACCCAGCCCCCCAGTGCATGCAAAGCCCTCCCGCACGCGTACGGGAGCCCCCCCACCCCCCCCCCCCCCACACACACACACACACACCCAACCAATACACTCCAGTGCATGCACAGTCCTCCCGTACGCGAAGGGGAGCCCCCTACCCCACACCCAGCCCCCCAGTGCATGCAAAGCCCTCCCGTACGCGTATAGGAGACCCCCCCCCCCCCCACCCACCCACCCACCCACACCCACACCCACCCACACACCCAACCAATACACTCCAGTGCATGCACAGTCCTCCCGTACGCGAAGGGGAGCCCCCTACCCCACACCCAGCCCCCCAGTGCATGCAAAGCCCTCCCGTACGCGTATGGGAGACCCCCCCACCCACCCACCCACCCACCCACCCACACACCCAACCAATACACTCCAGTGCATGCACAGTCCTCCCGTACGCAAAGGGGAGCCCCCTACCCCACACCCACCCCACAACCATTTTAAGTCTTTTTGTTTGCATGTCTTCAGGTTCGCTTCAAATGGAGGAGCAGATGAGACCCCTGCCCACGCTACTGACCTTGGGAATCGACTGACACCATTGGGGGTCACTGCAGACCGTGGAAGGGCCAACTCCGCAGTCAAATCTGTAGCAGGCAAAGCGAGGATGAGCACCTCAGGCTTAGGGGGGGACAACACCCCACGCGTATCGACACCCAACACCCCTACCGTGGCGGACAAGGCGGACAAACTTGGTTCACAACTCTCAGAGAAGCTGACATGGGCTAAGAAGCACTTGGCTGAGAGACAACTGGCGAATGCACAAGGGGTCTACTTCTCCTTGGATGCTAGGAGGTTTCTTCCTCCAGAGCTTCCCGTCCGTATCCGTTTGTTCGACCCAATGCGAATCACAGCTTTGAAAAATGTCTTTGCACCCACAAGCATGACCCCGGCCATCATCTTGTTCATCGACATTGATGCAAACTTCAAACCGCTGGGTACACTTTGGAAGAACATCGACCTCGACTCTTTTTCGACCATGTTCAACAATGTCAGCGATGTGTCAGCTGAGTTTGGCGAGCCATGGGTCATCGGAGGCTACCACAGCTCCAAAGCATTGATCGACCTGACCCCGAGTGGGACGCCTCTCCGACAGTGCTGCCTGTACCGGTTGTCTTCGGTGCCGGGCGACACCTACTCGGACAAGCTTGGTAATGCCCGGTTTCTCTCCGCCCAAGACAACGTCAGTGGCCAGTCGGCAGAGGGCTACGAGTCTCAGCCCTTCTTGATCTCGACCTACTTGTGGAGAGAGATGTACCTCAAAGCGAGTAGCCCGCCTCGGGCTGAGAAAGGGCATCACAGCATTGAGTACAGTGCCTTTAGGTTCCAATGCGTGGCTGGGGACGAGAAGCTTGCGAGGCTATACAGCAACGAGGCGTCATCTTTGACACCACGCTTCAAGATCGTGAGTTTGACCCAGGACAGCTACGACAGGGCTTTCCTCATCATGTCAAGCATGGACACCCGAGCGATGATTGGCAAGTAACATTACCCTCGAGCGCCTCCCCAACGTGGAGTGTGAAGCGACTACCTTGCCGACAGACAGACAATCCTCTGACGAGGAAGAGGAACCCGAGGAGAAGGCAAAGGGTAAAGGCAAGGGGAAGGGCAAGCCAACCGTGACCAATGTCAGGAATGTTATGTGGAGGACATGAAGGATACCATGAGGCTGCCCCCTGCTGAATGCGACGCCTTCCTCAACCTTGTGACGGAACACTTGTATGTTCACCAGGTTGAGGCTTTCAAGAAGCAGTTGGACTCCGTTGACTCCGTCAGCTTTTCTCCCAAGGTATGTGAAATTAAACAGGGGGTGGGGGATTTAAAATTAAATAGGGGGTGTGAAATTAAACAGGGGGTGGGGGGTTTAAATTAAACATGGGGTGTGAAATTAAACATGATTGCAAGGATGTATATTTGAGCATGATCAAAAATAAACAAATACCTCTTACATGCTTGCTCAGACCTTTGCCGCTACATACAAGTTGGCTTTGGATCATTTCAAGAAGGAAGTGAGTGCGGGCTTTGTGGTGTTCATCCTGAAGAAGCTTCTTGATATGCACAACATTGTGGAGGACGACTTCAAGGCCGATTTGATGTCCCGCTACTCTACGGTAAGTGTTACAGACGTTTGCTTTTAAAATACTTACCAAATGTCTCCCTTTCGCTAAGTACTATCATGGGGCCCATTTGGTTGACTGTCTAGGTCTCCCCTACGCAAAGGGGAGCGGCTGCCTTCAAGCTTCCATCAATTAATTACCGCGTACTTCCTTGTTCACAGGAATCACCTAGCCTCGACAAGCTTGGACAACATCACTTTAGCTCCATCAACAACCAGTTGTTTAAGGGTACCATGGACGCTGCCGTTTCCAAAAGTGGCACAAAGGCCTCTGGCGTCATATTCGCCACCGAGGAAGTTGGACAGACGGCGGTGGAAGGTTTGTCGAAGCCTATGACAGCTCAGGCCTGGTTCTGGAGGTTGCAGTTAGACTACGCCACTACAAGGAGGGATGCACTTGGGATCCGTGGTACTTCAGAGCTTTTGATGCCCAAGCTGACCATCACTGAGTTCAAGAAAGCAAATGGGTTCATCACGTTCCAGACTAACAATCAGGAAGTCAACTGCCAACTGAACTGGTGGTTGACTGTGATCGAGAGCAGGGCCAAGAAGGTACAAGAAATTACACACTCTGACACAGTCATCTCGGCCAGCGTCACCGACATCGAGGTATTGACGCAACCAGATATGGTGTACTCCAGCCTATCTGGTGGAGCTGTCGGAGCTATATCTGACGATATGGCCAAGTTCCTCCAAGCAGTGAGGGTACTTCTCCTTGCCTATCCCATTGCCGCTCGCAGTCCAGTAAGCAGTGCGTTGCATACCATCAAGGAAGCGGTGGAGTTCCTTGTCCTCGACTTGTCAAGGAACGACGTAGGTATTGTAGCTTCACTGGAGCAAAGCCAACTCAATGAGGATATGGGGGAGATCAGGCGCACTTTCGGCGACGTCAAGGATGTGTGGAAGAAGGGAAAACCTAGTACTTCCTTCTTCGACCATCTAGAGGGCGGTCCATTTGCGGTGAAATATCTGCTCATCACAGCGACAACAGTGTTCCTTGACCTGGACCACCCGCTTGTACCTGCTGGCCACCTCCTCCGGAAGGAGACCGCTATGGTCAGCGCGCACCTATACAACGTGCATCCAAAGACTTTTCTCTGTGACGACCTCATCAAGGTGCGCTTGGGTATTCTTGAATTGTTTGGTGCATGAGGGTGGTGTACTTATTCAGTTCATGTGTGTTCTACATTTTCCTACGCAAAGGTTTAAGGTCGGTATGTATGGTATGTTGGCCTTTTGAAATTGGGATGTGTGTTCATTGCTCCCCTTTGCAAAGGGGAGCCATGAACCTACCACTAAAGTATTAATTTATATTATTTCCTACTATCACGCAGGTGCCTGCCAAATTGGTCGGCTTGGTCATCATCGACCCGAGCTTGGGTGATGACACTGGACCGCTTTGGGACGTTGGTGAGAAGGCTTGGACGGTCGTTGATGCCTCAGACACTCTGCGAACCTTGATGGTCCAAAACAGGAAGTTTGCCGGGGTGTTCAAGGTGGTGATGTACAGCAACATGGAGCAAGTGAGTACCTTCACTAGGGCTTTCGTTGATTCCAACGCTAAGGACGTGCATCATGTCTCCATTACGCGGATTGGGCCCGACTTCAAACATGCTTCCAGCACAGTGGCCATAGTCGGGACTTTCTCCACTACTCGTGGCACATCCGTGACAGCTTTGCGTGGTATGACGCCAGGTAACAGCCTGAAGGTCTATCTCCCACCAAGTGATGCTGACAAGAGCGTATTTGGGCGCCCCGATATTAGCGGCTGCTCCATTGGTCCCCGGCAGGTTGGGTACAGCAGGAGATGTGTCGACGAATACCGATACCTCGTGCGAGAGTACAGCAACAAAGGAAACTGGGTGATGTGCTTGCACACTGTAGATGGCTCAGGCATGCTGGCGGCATTGCTAGAGGGTAGGAGCGTCGTCGGTTTGGAGTCAGTCCCACAGAGGCTTGGGGTCGCTACATGGCGTTTGAAGAAGTTTCATGCCACGGAGAAAGTCTTGCTCAAACATCACGCCGCCATGCAAGAGGCTGGTGATGACGCCAGAGCTAAGAATCTGGTGCACAAGCTCGTTGAAGATGACATGGAAGAGCTGGAAAACCTCATGCCTGCAAAGCCTAGTGATGACATGCTAGGCCAAGTGTGGGACGAGCTGAAAGGCTTGCGTAAAGATCACAGCGGATCAAAGCTCTTTCCAACTATGACAGATGAGGAATTCAAGACCATTGGGGGCAAGATAGTTGAGAGGTGCACCGACATCGCCACAGCACAGGCATTCATCGACGAACCATCGGCCCTCTTGACCACCATTGGAAAAATGATGAAGCAGATGAAGAGCATGGCTGAGGGGGAATGAGGTTGTAAAGCGGGCATGTGAATAATGGGATTAAGACGTTGTGAGGTTAGGAAGTAGGATGATGTGTTCAGGTGCTAGGATAATGTTTTGTCGTGGTGGTGTAGTGCGTGGAGGTCTCGTAGAGTGCTGCAGCACCAATGTGGACCTCCCGAAATGTGTGTCCTCCACCACCACCGTGAATGGGGCTGTGAGGCAGTGAGGTTGGAAGTATATGAGTTATGAGGTAATGAGTTTTGAGGTTATGATTTACGGTGTGGAGATTGCGAGGTTATGAGTTATGAGTTACAAGGCAAAGAGTTATGAGGTAATGACTTATGAGGTTTTGATGTAAGAGTTCAGAGATTGCGAGGTTATTACTTACGATTTATGAGTTATGAGGTTATGAGTTATGAGTTATGTAACAAGATTCGATAATTGTCAAGGAATTGTCTCTTTCTCCAAAAACTAGAAAACAATCTTATGTTCAAAAACATAAGAAGATTCTAAGATAGTGAAGGAATTGTCTCTTTGTCGAAAAACTAGAAAAAAATCTTATGTTCAAAAACATAAGAAGATTCGAAGAAATCCAGCAAAAACTCACAAATCAAGGAATTTGCCTAAACGGTCTTTTGATTTGAATCATTAGATTCCAGAAATTTCGAAGCATCCACAAAATCGGCCGGGAAGCAGGAACGCCCATTAATTATGAAAGATCAAGTTGATGTAACAAAGAAGATCACCTTGTCCGCATCAATGTTTGAACACTGGGCACATAATGCCACCCCGACACTTATGCCCTGTCCGCGTTCCCACTCACTACGGATATATCAACAACATGGGCAGCAACATGGAGGGCAACTGGGACATGCTGAAGCAGTCTGCTGCTGAGAAGCCGATTGTGATCAAAGGCACTGGAACCTACAAGCGCACTTTTCCGTTGGACCACATAACAGGCAAGGTTCTGATCCGTGGTGCAGCTAGTGTCAACGAGGTGCTGCTTGAGCAGAGCAGCGGGAAGTACACAGGCATAAAGCTCATGCGTGGGCTGTGGGAAGAGCCAACGGGGCACAGCAGTGGCACCTTCTTTCCAGTCGCAGCACCTGCCGGCGTAGGGGTGTTGTGGGGCAGCGCTGGGCACTGCCTCATGCCCGCCAGCGTGCAACAGAAGTGGCGGTGCGGATACGGAACAGACGTGCTGCCGTCCAGTCTGTCCATTCGTCCGGTTCCCCGCGCGATTGTGGACCTGGGCTGGCTAACATCGGGGCGCAACATTAGCAAGCTGGCTGAACACATCCCCTCGCAGCCCTCGCAGCGCATCGGTGAGGCTGAGTTCCTGCCAGACTTCGGGTTCATGGTCACCAAGGCACCTGAGGGGGGTCCGATGCAGCTCTTCATTCCCAGCGCAAGGAAGCTTGTGGATGGGGACGCGGTGTGCGTGCTGGGGTTTGCTCATCGCCTGACTGCCGAATGGGCGCAAAGGTTTCTTCGCACCGAGGCGGATTATGAGCAGGCCGCTGATGAGGCCGAGCTACTGGGCCATCAGCTACCTGCTCCAGCAGACTGGAGGCTGGATGGAAATCTAGCACTGCGACGTGCTCTTGACCTGGAGGATGATGTGTGCTACCCCTCGCGCTTGGTCGTGTCGTCTGGACTGGTGGCCGGGGCCTCTCATCGCATCATCGAGCACACCTGCAGCACCTTCCCCGGCATGTCAGGCGGGCCGGGCGTGGACGTGCAAACCCCTTGGCAGCTGATGTTTGTGCACACTCGCGCCGACGCCGACTTCCGCCGCAACAACTACGGCTACTCCGTCCACCACCCGCTCTTTGTCAAGGCCTATGAGCGGGAGGTGCTACCGAGGCTGCTGGCCACATCCTCCGACCTGCTCTCAAAAGAGATGATGCGCTGCTTGCACGGGTATCTGGATTCCCACAAGGACCAGCTTGCTGACCAAGGCGTTTTGCATCAGGTGGAGAAGCGATGCTGAGTCGCGCAAGGTATGCTCTGTGCCCGGTAGATTTTGACTGGTTGCGAAACATGGTATGGAGCGGAACTGTAATTCCTTGGTGCTGATGTCTCAAGCTAGCGAGTTGTTAAGGAGGCTCTAAATCCTGATTACAAATTAAAAAAAATCGGCCGGGAGGCAGGAACGCCCATTGTCACCGAGGCATCTGCAATTAAGGCTCTGAATCTGTCAATTGTTTCAGAAACTCGCAATATCTTTTCATGCGCAGTTCAAGCTCGTTTTGGTATGAGGCCAATTTTGTAGTACTCCTTTAAGATGGGTCTTTTTGAATTTGTTTACGGAACATCCAATCATCCTCATCTGTGTTGTTGCTTGGTTGATGTTTCCACATGTGATCAGAAGCTGAATTCCACTGCCCCCCCACTCAGTGGTTCCCTCGATTCATGTTTGAACCAGCACGAATCCCTACAGATTTCAGTTACTCACTCGAACGAATCGCTGAATGTCGAACAGCGCAGCGACGACATTTCGCACAGTTCCCTCTCGCTTCTGAGACTGCATATCGCGGAAACGCATTCAATGTTGACCGCATTAGTGACTGTACGCTTGCACGCACTGCATGGCTGGTGGCACGATGTGGCATGATCGTGTTGGCATGAATGCATGCATGGTGTTACTGTATCCTGTTGCAACCTTTGGGTCAGCTTAAATGCTGAAATACGGGATGACGGACACGAAGGATTGGGACTTCAGTGGCCATCATCAAGAGTTTCTTGTGTACTCAAGTGAATGTATATATATAAGGGGGGAATCGTGTGTTTACTGTACTCAGGGTCAAAATATTTGAAGAAATGCGTTGGCGTCTCCCTCAGTTTGATGATGATGATGAAGAAGAGTCAGATTATCATCAATTTTGCCGCCATGAACATGAGCAACCGACTCTCCCTCTTCCTCATCCAGCAGCAACCGACTCTCCCTCTTCCTCATCCAGCAGCAACCGACTCTCCCTCTTCATCATCCAGCAGCAAGGCACTTCTGTTGTATGTGGATTATACTTATGTTCCTACGGATCATTCAGAGGACTTAGTGGGTGGACATGCGTGAAGCAGGAACCATGTTGGGCAAGAATGTGAATGGTTTGGACATACCATGTCACCACAGCACGTGGGTTCGCTTTTTGCACCCACTCGACTTTCATGTCGTTGTGCTTCCGGGGCACTTGAAAAAGGCGGAGCTGATGGATCTGTTGGAAGATCACGTGGCACACTCACATGATGACTCGGTGCTCGTGATCGTCTTGTGTGGTCATGGATCTTCCGGCCAACTCGTCATGACCAACGGTGCGAAGGTGTCACTGGAGGATGTGTCACATGCGACAATGCATCACAGAGGAACCGTGTTGCCTTTCATGTTGTTTGGCGGTGCCCGTCCTTCTGATGTCCTCAACCCCCTGAGAGGAATCAATAACAACAACAAACTTCGACGGTGCATGTTCATCTTTGCAACCGATGACGCTATCGTGGACTCGCAAACACTGAATGCATTTGTGAAAGCGATCGTCAGCATCATGGATACCAGGGACATTATTCAATGTTGTTACTCTGGGATTGAGGACGCCATTCGCGGCCACATGCGTGCGTTCAACGGATCCGCCTTGCATCTGGTGGGGGGGGCAAACAACGAGATGCGAGGTTCTTTGTTTCAACCAGCATTCGTCATGCAGAGAGAAGAGGTGAGCTTGGCTTGTGTGCCCCCTGCTTCTGCATGTGAGACACCGGGATGCATTATAATATAGTTTTACTCAAATTCGTGTTTCGTGCAGGAGCTTTTTGCGTACAGTGTTGTGTTCAGTGAAGGGCCTTGGGCTATGGGTAGACAAGAAATCACTTCAGGTTTCTTCGTGATTCCATCCTCATGCATACCAAGAACCCGTCCCGTTGAATTTTAGCTATTGAGAACAACTGTACATAATTGTGTAGGGTTTTATATTGTACATTTCAAAACACGATCTTCAGACATGGATTACTTACCGTTGAATTTAAGCTACCCGTATATCCTCGAACCTATGAATTTCTTACTACACATCCGGGGGCCCGGGGGACATGTAGTAAGAAAGACAACGAATTCTCCATAGGGGGTATCATAGGGGTCAACTCCCCGGGGATGCTGTCCTTTACGAACAGGGATTTTCTGTTCGAACAGCCTTCAGGAAGATGCCAGCTGCCCCCACAATGTCTCTGTCGCAGGTGAATTGACAGTTCTTGCATGTGTATGTCTCTCCACACTTGTTCAAGAAACCGCACATAGGGCATGTCTGACTTGTGTAATGCTCAAGCACATGCAAGAACACTGTCCCGTACTCTTCACACTTCTCCTTCAGCCGATTGAACAGTACAGAGTGGCTCAAAGTCAGCATCTGACGGGCAACCTTGGTTGTCAGCTCCCGTTCAGCACTGATTGTCATCTTCGCCGTCTCCAATTGAGGTACCAACAACACATCGTAGCGTGCGGCCAAGAATTTTGTTGTCTGGTCCCTAAACTCTTTCTTGAGGTAAAAAATTCTCTTCCGAATGCGAATCATCAGCTTCTTTATCTTCATCCTCTCTTTTGATCGTAAGGTTTTCTCAGTATCCAACCTTGACTGCAGCTTGTCATGAACCAGCAGGAGTTTGACAAGGTCGGATGCCTGTCCCTGACCAAGCATGAAGGATTCCTCATTCTCTGGTGAGTACGTGACCATTGTTTTGCGGACGCCTGGGTCGATGGATGCAGTTGCAACCTTGTCTGGATGGACAGGCTTCCGCTCTGCCCTTCTGTCCCTGGCAGCGACAGACAATACGAGGAAATATTCGCCGAAGCGGGATTTTTGGACCTTTGGATCGTGGGTAGGGTTTTCCTCAGGCATCAACTTATGGAGTTGTTTGCTACCGAAGTAGCGCATGTTGCCCAATGTGTCTTTGAAGATGAAGAGTTTGTCGCCATCCTTGGAAACGCTCTTCTGATCCATCTCAATGGCCCAACCCCTCTCAAGCTCTGTCTTCTTCCGTCTGAACGGAGCTGAAAACTGCTTGATGTTACCTGCTTTCAGATTCGAAAAGCAAGCCTTGATGTTTGCAAAGGCAGCCTTGATTGCGCTTTGTCGTACGCTTTTGGGGCACTGAAGCAACCATTGGCGATTCTTGAAGTACGGGTTTGGTATCTTCCCCTTCCCCCTCACCTTGTTCGTCACATACCTGTCTCGAATTCGGAAGACAGACTTGTGAGTGCTCCCGACACCCAACCGTGCTGCCACCGCCTTGTTGTACATGAACCGGCTGCACCCCGCAAACTCTGCCAGAATCGATTTCTGAGCCTTGGTTGGGTTCAGCTTCAGCTTTAAGGTCCCCAACTTGGGTTTCGCATTTGACTTTGTAGCGTCTTCGACCGTTCCATCGGCAACAATATACTTGAACGATGGACATGAGGTATTTTCCAAGCTCGTCTTCAGGGGCTCCGTCTTGGTGATCGAGAACGATGATCGAGCAGGAGTGCTGCGAGCAAATCCATTCAATGAGCTCGAAACCAAACCTTGCGAGCCTGTCTTTGGAAGCCACAACAATTGACGATACAAGTCCTGCCGTGACGAGTCCCAATACTCGTAAAAGTCCTGGGCGCTTGAAGTTGAGCCCTGATCCGACGTCCTTGACTTCAATGACTTGCTCGCATCCGGAATGTTTGTCAGAAATATGGGTTTGCAAGAACAATTGCTGTCTGAGCAAGTCGGTTTGTTGTTTGTGTGAGGACACACGTGCGTAGAGAATGACTTGACGACTGCTTGTTTTTTTTTCCTGCTCGATGAGGTAGCCTTGGATGCTGCTTGGGTCAAAGAGACGTTGGTTGCCTGGAGTCCGGATCGTTCTGATCGTGCCATTATCCGCCCATCGACGGAGGACGGTCCTGGAGACACCAAGGGCATCGGAGGCCTTGCCAATTTTACAGAAGCGTTGGTTGCCATACATGGCATTCTGATATTTAGTACATGCAAATTCCTTATACACTGTTAGGTTTAATTATGTTCGGAAAGAAAACGAGTCAACTGTTGCAACCTTACCATAATCCCACGTACACTGTAGGGTCCATTGTAATCATACACAACCCAACAACGCACAACGACTTGGATAAGACAACAAGTATCGTGGGGATAGTATACGAGGCTTACATTCACAAGGGATTTCCGATGTATGGTGTGCTGATGAGAAAGAACCATGCGTGCTATGACATGAAACATTTCAAGCAATCAACCTCATGCTTGTCAAGTGATATATGTTGCCAACACTTGGATGAGAACCGTATCACAACACTTGCAGCCAGCACCGTTATTGTCGGCCACGTTCCTGTAGTCCCTGTAAACGACGATGTCTAGCGCATGGAATTGAATTTATCATGTGTGTGGGTCAACACAGATAGATGCATCGTGTCTATTCATGAGTGCACGATCAAGCAGCACGCACTTGAGGTTCTCTATCTCTTCTTCCTTCTTTGAAAGCAAGCTCAGCGTCTGATCCAGTAGCGTTTTGTACGCTCGCTTAACAGCGTCAGCACGCACGCGCTCTGCATCCACGGCATCAGCCACGGCATCAGCCAAGGCAACAGCCACGGCATCAGCCACGGCATCATCGAGTTGGGCTTTCGTGTACATTTCGGCCATGCTCAGTCACTGCACATGCATTACAGTAGTTCCAAATAAAGTGGGACACCCCTTATAATCAATTAACCAATTAACAAACAAAAAGCACATCCCATCATAAAATGTAATCATCCAGACTGCAGATCGTTCGTTGCTTTGGGGGGTGGGTGCAGCAGGTTGAAGAGGTTCTCGAAGATATTCCGCGTGCGTGTTTCCTCATTTTCCGTTCGCCTATCACGTGCGTGCGTTTGTTTGCTTGTGAATTCCGTGTGTGTGTCTTCACCTCCCCACGGCGGAGGCGGCTTATCATCCATCCCATCCATGTACACACCCCACGCAAACACATTCCACCTGACGTGATAGAGAACATAATATGTTTGGTAGGGGGGGAGACAGACGCGAATGCGCTATCTCCTCCTCAGATAAGGAAGATGTTCGTCGTTCTGGACCAGATTGCTGTCTACAGTCAACGGAATACTTAAATGAAACCGCTTCGTGTACGGCACACCTTGCGGTGTAACCTAATGTTGTCGCGACCACCAGAGGGGGACCGAGTGGTGTCTACAACAATACGAGTTTTTATTCATCAACAACAACAGAGCTGCTGCGGGCAAATGGAAGAGGTCGTCCTAGACCCATCAATTCCATGCAGTGCAGCCTTGCGATTGTGAGAGCAGAAGAGCGATCCCGGTCTGAGTAAATGCATGTTTCTGGAGAGAATCGCAGTCCTCGCGTACCTCTGGGTACCGTTCGATCGATTTTTGAGAATCGACAAGGGAAGTGGCGAAGCCACCCCTCCTGTGCTTCTCTTGTGCGCGTTTACGTTTATTGTACAACCTTACCCCTAAGTGGTCGCAATCAGCGGCATCGTTTTCGATTTCGTGTGACCAAAACGTTCACCACCCAACCTAAGCTTCACGTCTGCTAAACAAACGCTTGGGATCTTGTAAACACGTTCTTTTTCTTTACCCGTCTCCCACGACATAAGAGTCGTTTTGAACTCATCTGTCACAGAAACGTCCTCTTTGAAAATTCTTTTACACGAAGAACGTCAAGGTCCACAAAGTACTGCACTGTCGCAACAGTGTCAAAAGCGCATCCAATGTGGCTATAGTGCAACCTGGAACCTAGACGTGAACGCTGCTGAACCTTCTTCCTCTTCTGATAACGTGGAGCGACCGGATGTATTCTGTGTTCCCTCGCCCCCCCCTAAAACCCCAGTTTCCAGAGAGGCGAGTGTGAGCGCTAAACCGACCGACCCACCTGGGTTTGTCAGCAGCTTGCCTTGTTATCCTTTGGGCCAGCTTAAATGCTGAAATACAGAGATGAAGGGCAAAAATATGTGCTCGCCTTTAGCTGATCTACCCATTGGGTTCAAGGGTCACCGGTAGGGTGTCCCACAAATTGCGTCTCCGACTGTACCATGTTTAGCAAGCAGTCAAAATCGGCCGGGAGGCAGGAACGCCCATTATTGTTGAATTTCGTCATCCGTTGTTCCATGCTAAAAAAAAATTGACGCCTTTTTCCTTCATTTGAATCTACAACAACAACAACTGATAAACCAACCACCCAATCTCGTCGTTTCCTGCAATCTTTCCAGTCGCTATGTCTTCCATGTCTACTCCTACAGCCCAGATCACTGCCCAGGCGTTCGTTGATATCTCTGGTATCTTCAAAGCGGTCCAGAAGAAGGACATAACGAAGGTCAGCAAACTCACCATCACTAGTTTGAAGGAAATCTGCACCAAGATAATCTCTTTAGACAGCGTTCCGATGTGCCTTGCCGACTCAGTCGACACAATGAAGATTGCGTACCAGAAGTTTATCTTAGATCCCCCCACCCGCGCCAACGGCGGGGAGTTGAAGCCTCTACAGGACATGCTTCTCCCTATTGTAGCCGCTGCTCATGCTGCCGGAGCTTCTGCTTCTGCTGCTACTGCTGCTACTGCTGCTCCTTCCTCCTTGTCGGAGGAGGGTTCCGGCTCCGGTTCCGGTTCCATTGGTAACAAGCGCTCCCGCGCCACTCCTGTTGCTTCTGCTGCTCCTGGTCCAGTATTTACTGCTGTACCTGCTGCGTCTGCTCCTGCTGCTGCCCCGTCTTGTGGTACCGCCACTTCCGGTTTCCCGTTGTCAACGGGTTCCCCCTCATCCTCCTTGGCCTCCGGTCGTGTTGGTACCAGGAGGGGCCCGCTGAAGAACGAGCTTCCTGTTGGCACCATTGTAGGTGCATTTACCATCGTGGGGTACTCCCCCGCCCTAACATGCACTGCCGTCACCAGTCACGGCAACCCATGCAGCAGGCAACAGGTGCTATATAGCACCACCGCAGGTGGCCCCTCATTCACCACTGGCAAGTGCTCGCACATGTCTTGCATGAAACAGACCCCCTCACAGCGTGAGGCGTACCTCGCCACAAAGCAAGGTAAGATCGACCAACTGGCCCTTGAGCTTAGCTCAATGGGCCTCCATTAGATCTGCCCTCCGCATGTAGTGTAGTTGTTATTAAATCTTTTTTTCTGCAGATCAGTCGCTTTTGGGCAACGTTGGGGGGGTTGAAGAGGTTCTCGAAGATATTCCTCTGCCTTACCTACTCATTTTACTGTTCCGATGACTGTAGTATTCCCCGATTATTCCCCGATTATCTCGTACATTTATTTCATACTGGTATATTACGTTTAATTTTATGTTCAGTCATGTCACGCTCCGACTGCCCGACAAAAACCAACGAAAAAACCGATGTGGTGGTCAACGGCAAAACTGTCGAGCGCACCGTATACATGGTGAAGGGTAAAAGATGCTACTCCAAACGCGATTCAAAAACCAACAATGTCAAGTATGTTCCGATTTGTGCGGATAACAAAAAGAAACAGTTGGGTGGGAATAATGGTAAAGATCATTTCCGCGCGAATACATCGTATGTAAGAAGTACTGTACAAAATAAAGAAGCTACTGGGGGAATACTTAATGCGTTTCATCATACAACAGCGGCTACAAATAAACAATTCCAAGGACTGGAAGTTCAGAAGAAACGGTATTCAAACGCTCAGCATGCTAAACAATATGCTGAGTTGGAAAGAGAGTATGATATACAAGCTGATAAATCCCAAGGAATGAAACGGTATTCAAACGATCAGCATGCTAAACAATATGCTGAGTTGGAAAGAGAGTATGATATACAAGCTGATAAATTCCAAGGAATGGAAGTTCAGAAGAAACGGATTCTGAAAAGTTGACGTACATTTATTATGGGTATAAGGAAATGTGGGTGCAATACACCAGTCCAGTAAAATGACTGTGCTCATTGGATAGTCCAAGTTTTCCAAAAACTCAGCAAAAGTATTCGTGTTGAAAGACCCTTGTCTTATATTGAAACAAACTCGACCTTGGCACAACCAATACCTCTCCCCTCGGTGAGTAGCCAAACACGTCTCTCGAATGTCTTCCAAATAATGGGCGTTCCTGCCTCCCGGCCGAAACATGGTCTGTAGCGGAATCACAGTTCCGCTCTATACCATGTTTCGCAACCAGTCAAAATCGGCCGGGAGGCAGGAACTCTCATTATTTGTGTTTCCTTGGTGCTTCGATTTTTACACCGATGTATAAAGGGTGTCCCACTTTATTTGGGAGCAACATGGGCAACATGGGCAACATGGGCAACAAGGGCAACAAGGGCAACAAGGGCAACAAGGGCAACAAGGGCAACAAGGGCAACATGAGCAACATGAGCAACATGAGCAACATGAGCAACATGAGCATCATGAGCAACATGAGCAAGTGCACATATTGCAAATGCAACATCTCGCCGTTTCCAGTGACCGAATGTAAAGGCTTACCGTTCTGCTGCCTGGATCACGCCAAGAAACACTTTGACTCGATCGTGTACTGCTCAGTCTGTCAAGTAAACGAGGGTATTCACGACAACGACTGCGGGTACACCACGTGCAGAAACTGCGAACTCGACGAGTGTCACCGGTAAGGTGTCCCAGAATTTGTGTCTCCGATGTAATATTTTTGGGACACTCGGTATACAGTTGTTCTCAAATAATTTTGGGACACTCAATATAATTTGAATGATATCCCCTTAAACCAGGTACAGGTCCGTGGTTCACTACAAATATTTTTTGAGGAGTCTCAGGAAGGTTTGTAATATATACACCGTTCCATCGGCAACAATATACTTGAACGATGGACATGAGGTCTTTTCCAAGCTCGTCTTCGGGGGCTCAAAGTAATAAAGGGACTCTGAAGACAGACGTGTCGTAAGCAGGCTTCTGCTTGACAACACTATGGGGAATTCTGAAGAGGAATAGCGGGTCCGCGGAGCGGGACAATGGAATTGAGCTTCTGACTCGCAACGTGATCAGATGGGGTGCCGCAGGGGCTCAAAGTAATAAAGGGACTCTGAAGACAGACGTTGTACTCAGTTACACTCGGCGGAATACTTAAATGAAACCGCTTTATGGAGTGTACGGTACACCGTATGGTGTGACCTTATGGTGTAGCAACCCACATTGCAGTGGAACACCATCATGTTTTTTGTAGCCCATCACGCCGCATCCCTGCAAAATGGAAGCGGTCTCCCTTGACCCAACAGTTCCATGCAATGAAGCCTTGCGATTGTGAGAGCAGAGGAGCGGTCCCGGTCCGAGTAAGTGCGTTTTCGATTCACACCAAAGCGTTTCCACCTCCACAGAGTAGAGCGACTGATGTTCGTAAACATAGAAGTTTTTAACACACCCAATTCAGAAACCATTCTTAACGCCAATTTTCTAACGGCGATGTCGTACATTTTTATTTCCATCTGATATATGTTTCATTTTACTGTTCCGCTGACTGTAGACGTGCCCCCGAGTCATTGCGGGACAGTCCAAACATCCATCCTATCTCAGCGATCTGATCTTGAACTTGTACATCACTGTACAGTCAACGGAATACTTAAATGAAACCGCTTCGTGTACGGCACACCTTGCGGTGTAACCTAATGTTGTCGCGACCACCGGAGGGGGACCGAGTGGTGTCTACAACAATACGAGTTTTTATTCATCAACAACAACAGAGGTGCTGTGGGTAAATGGAAGAGGTCGTCCTAGACCCATCAATTCCATGCAGTGCAGCCTTGCGATTGTGAGAGCAGAAGAGCGATCCCGGTCCGAGTAAATGCATGTTTCTGGAGAGAATCGCAGTCCTCGTACCCAGAGGACACGAATCAACTCTTTTGAGACATCAAATCCGAAAGCATCTTTTACCTTATGACGAAGTCCAGAAAGAGACGCGAATGGATCTATTTTTAACGACGCCTTTAAAAACTCTACGACCATATCCGTTTTTGTAGTTTTATTACGTTTGTACACCTTTCTTGTGGGGTTGGAGATCCACCCCGAGACTGTCATGTGGCTTACATTCGCAAGTATAGCCACTCTCCTCAAACTTTTCAGTAAGGTGTACATGTGTACAACAATCGAACGTCGGTCCAAGTTGTACATTGAATGGGATTGATTCAATATACTGTAACATTATTGACCGGTCTGAGTGTAACTTCACGTCCTAAGAGTGGATGCAACAATTTCAATTTCAATTTCGTTTGCATGGGCAGCATCTTAAAGGAGCGATGCATAATGGTATTAGAACTGATTGCGTCTACTGCGGCAGCCGCAAAGCTGGCAGAGAAGACTTGTTGTCACCCAGCCACTCAAAAGCTAGCAGTGCAGCTCACCATGCAGCTGTGCGGCTGTCTACTACCCCTGAGGATCAGATTAACGCTTGCGTCGTCTAGGATTAGGCGCTGCTCTGGGCATGGTGATTTCAAGACTGCCACTGCGGCATTGATTGCACTGCTCGAGCTAGCAACCCCACATGTCGCTGAGCCTGTCATTATACGCAAAGTAGCCAAGGGTGTCGCGCGCATGCTTCAGTATTACAATAACATCACAAAGGGCAGCACCGTCGACCTAGACGAGGTCTTTAGTTTAATAATCAGCATGCCCACAGTCTTTCTGAGCGCTGCGCTTGACGCGTGTGTTCGCCATGTCAGCCTCGCCGACAACACGATCAGCCCACAGTTCCAACAGCTCTACACGAACCTGTTCATTCGCACGTGTCCGGAGAGCACACGGGAACACCATCTTGAGGGGCTCATCAATCTCTTCGCTGTAACTCCTTCCAGCAACACAGAGTCCATGCAGGCCCAGATGCGAGCCGTCTTACAGGGAGTCGGGCAAGAGGGGCAGCGAACTATGTTTCGACTCCTAGCTAAGCTACCGGGAAGGCTGCCAACGCCATGCATCGACGCGTTCATCCAGCTGGCGGATGCATGCGTAGCAACGGCAAGGCTGCCAATGGGGTTGGAGACACATGTCATCCAGTTCGCGATGACCATACTGCTGGATGCGGCGACAGGGGCAGCAACAGTAGCAGCGATATCAACAACTCTGTTGCATGTAGCCACCGCAGAGCCGGCTTACGCCCGCGCCCTGGCAGAAGCGCTCAAACCGCACATGGCGGTCGCTCCAGCTCGCGAGCTTGCTCGGGATCTGCTGCTAGATCAATGCTCGATTCATGTACCCGGTGCTACACTGGAGCAGTTAGGATTGCAACAGCCTTTTTGTGACAAGGTGCGCATAGTGTGCGCCTTAATTGCTGCGCACGTCCCCGCAACAGCAGTGCTATTGCTCACACAGACTGCACACTCACAGATCAACAACAACATCAACAGCCGGGATAGACCACAAACTCGACTATGCGACGATATATGCGATGCAGACAAAGCAGCAATGCAGGCAGCTACTGACGTGTTGTGCCAATTGGTCAACCAGCATGGGTCATTCCACCATGCTGCCCAGCTCTTGATATGGCTCTGCACAGTTGCGGCAGAGTTTAGGCCCCGCCTGGACTACCTCAGCACCGCTATGGGGGGGCGTGTCCTCTTGAGCAGCAGCTGCAGCTGCGGCACAACAATACAATTTGACATGGGTTGCCTGGCATACGTGTACCCCAAACAACGCTGGGTGAAAGGAGACATGCACTGGTGGATGCTTTTTGTTTATGATTAACGATCCTACAATATTTTCAAAACAAGTTTTCAAAACGATGCTGTGTCGAGATGGATGCTCACGATCTCACAGGGCGACCTCACGCATCAAGGACGGCGGCACATGTGTCGAGTCACTCTCGCATCAAGGACGGCGGCACCTGTCGAGTCAGCACGGCAGCCTCGTGTGTTCATTCAAGCAGATGGTCACATCTGAGGCAATTGAGTGCGTGGCGGCGAAGTTCAAGGGCACATTTGTGAGGTTGCTGAACATGTGCGAGGCCGAGGGGGCGCCTACAGCATGTGGGGAGTACAGTTGTTCTCAAATAAAGTGGGACACCTTATAATCATCCAGACTGCAGATCGTTGCTTTTGGGCAACGTTGGGGGGTGCAGAAGGTTGAAGAGGTTCTCGAAGATATTCCGAGTAGCCTCTTTGGTAAACCGTTCAACCGTCTGTGTCTCCATATCAGTATCAGGGGGTGGGGGTGGGGTTGTCGAGAAACTCCTCGGCGCGTCTCGGCGAAAAGCGAGAGGACGCTCTCTCCCAAAGACTTGGTGAAGTGTAAGCATCAGGATGTTCCTGGAAGCGTTCACATCGCGGTCCCAAGTCTTCCCGCAGTGAAGCCTACCACCGCTCTGTTGGCGTGGCGCTCCGCTTTGACTGCTTTTGCAGTGGAGAATCTTATGAATCCGCTTGCGTCCTTCTGTACATTCCCAACCTGTACCGTCTTGCTTCTTACGATGAGTGAGTGCCACCATGTTGCAAAGGTGGTTCTCACAGCAGCTGCATCGTTGAGATGTTCTGAACTAAGGGTTTATCGGGTTTATCGGGTTTATCGGGTTTATCGGGTTTATCCCAACTCAGTATTTAGTTATACCATCCTGTGCGCTTGATTGCATGCATAGATTGACACACATGTTCATCGAAATGCATTCGCACACGCAATCATCATCGTTTCCATTCCTAACGTCGGTTCCCCATGACATTCTTGATCGTATTGTCATGTTATCTTCGAACCCCAAGATTGTATTAGTGTGCAAAACTCTGCACAAAAGATTTTCAGGATTACCCCTTGCCGGACTGATCCAACCACCACAGCGAGTTGGAGAGATGATGGCGAAAGGGGGGCGCGCAGACCTTCTAGCAGTATGCTTGGTGTCCAATCCTCTTGTACAGGTTGAGGGGGCCCTACAATTGAGGGCGAACCAAAATGAAAACAAGCTTCTCTATGTGGCTGCAAAGGCCGGTCACACAGATGTCTGCAAGCTGCTGATGGATCCAGAGGTGGCTGGACTTGAGTTCAGAGCCCTAGCGAACTCAATCGACAGCTGGGCATTGTGGGCAGCTGCCAAGGAAGGCCACGCAGATATCTGCAAGCTGCTCATGGATCCAGAGGTGGCTGGAATTGAGTTCAGGGCCCGGGCGAACTCAATCGACAGCTGGGCATTGTGGGAAGCTGCCAAGGAAGGCCACGCAGATATCTGCAAGCTGCTCATGGATCCAGAGGTGGCTGGAATTGAGTTCAGGGCCCGGGCGAACTCAATCGACAGCTGGGCATTGTGGGAAGCTGCCAGGGAAGGCCACGCAGATATCTGCAAGCTGCTCATGGATCCAGAGGTGGCTGGAATTGAGTTCAGAGCCGTAGCGAACTCAATCGACAGCTGGGCATTGTGGGCAGCTGCCAAGGTAGGTCACGCCGATGTCTGCAAGCTGCTGATGAATCCAGAGGTGGCTGGAATTGAGTTCAGGGCCCGGGCGAACTCTAGAGACAGTAGGGCGTTGTGGGCAGCTGCCAAGGAAGGCCACGCAGATATCTGCAAGTTGCTCATGGATCCAGTGGTGGCTGGAATTGAGTTCAGGGCCCGGGCGAACTCTAGAGACAGCAGGGCATTGTGGGCAGCTGCCAAGGAAGGCCACGCAGATATCTGCAAGTTGCTCATGGATCCAGAGGTGGCTGGAATTGAGTTCAGGGCCCTGGCGAACTCTAGAGTCAGCAGGTTAGGCAAGACACTCTCCTTTTTCAGAAATGTGTTCAGTTTGCTCAAGCTAACAACATTCGGTACCCATGATCAAGTGAGTTGACACACGTGTGTACGTGTTGATTCACTTGAACATGTCGCACACACGTGTGGAATACCTATCACAGCTGTCAGGCCTCACTGCGTTGCTTCACCTCGACATTTCGCATCTCAAGGTATCGTCGTTTTCACACGTGTTAAGTGCGGATGGTCCTTCAATGGACACTCTCGAAAGTACCGACAAAAGAACGATACGGAGTCTGCAGGATGGAGAGCCGTGATCTAAAAATGAACCACGATATTCTCGTTAACATCTTGCAATTTGTTGATTAAAAATCGTATTGGTGTTCCACTGCCCCGTGGGTTGCTACACCATTAGGTTACACCGGCCCACTGGAATTTTGTAAACACATTCCTTCTTGGAACCGGTTTCCCAAGACATGAGAGTCGTTTTGAACTCATCTGTCACATGAACATCCTCTTTGAAGAGGCGCTTGCAAGAAGCGAACATAGATCCAGTAGGCACAGCTACCTCTCCTGGTCCAGTAGCCTTAATTGTCTTGATTGCAGAAACGTATGCGATGCGAACCCTCAAGTCAGGATGATCCAACTTCATGTTGCGCTTGATCCCTGCCCAAAATGAGTCCATAGTCTTGCGCTTGCCAATGTAGACACAGAAGTTTTTAACACACCCAACTCAGAAACCATTCTTAACGCCAATTTTCTAACGGCGATGTCGTACATTTATTTCCATCGGAAATAGATGTTTTTTTTTTCATTTTAGCTGTTTTCCCGCCGACTGTAAGCTGTTGCATAGTGGGCAAAGACTTTCCCTCAACTCACCGCTTCACTCAAACAAACTTGAAATCCCCTCCCCCTCGACATTCTTTCGTAACCGAGAGGGTAAATTCACTGTTCCTTTTTTTGTTTTTGATCGTAAAAAAAAATTTTTTTTTTCCTCTCACTGATTCCCCAGGGGGAATGCTTTTGAAATTCAATGAGACCCAGATGGAGGCAACTTACGGGGGGGGGTTGGCCTTGTGGCACCCCTACCAAGACAAGCTAAACCCCAGCAAATCCCAATACAATGACCCGGCCGATTCCATAGACCTTGACCAAGCGAGGGCAGAACATTTGACCCCAGCAAGGCCCAGAACCGTTGGAAACCTCAGCGAAGGCCAGAAACATTGGACCTCTAAAACGGTTTTGACCCAGCGGCCCAACAATTGACGCCATAAACGTTACCCCCAGGGGCCCAGACATTGAAAACCAATTCTTTGGAAAAAACCAGCCCCCGTTGGTGAGTTTGATCGAGCAAACGCGTCAGGTTTTTGGACCAATGCAGCTTTTAAAGTTGTTAAACATATCCCTTTTTTCTCTGGTTACAAATTTTTGTTTTTTTCAAAATAAGTGGGAACCCTTATAATAAATTCGAACTGCCTATCGTCGCTTTTTGGGCAAACTTTGGGGGGGTGGGTTTTCATTCCCATGCATGCGGAAGTCCCCCCGTTAGTCAACCATGCCTTAACAACTTTTTTTAGCGCCCCCTCTGCGGCAAACCCCATCCCTTGATACACGTTTTTTTGCCCGAGTCAAGCCAGCTCAATTTTTTCCACTGTCCCCGGTTTCCCGGGACCCCCGCGAAATTTCCCCCCATGTGTTGTTTTTTGTGTTCAGGCCAAGGAAAATCCCTGGGCTTTGAAACCACGGTTCTGTTCCTTCAGAGTAAAAATCGCCCTTTCCGCTTTAGCGGATTTCCCCCTTTCGGCGCATCGATTTTTCCCCGATTGTTTGCCCCGCGCCATTCCGTTTTTGAATCCGCCTTGTCCATATTTTTTCAGCGCCTTCCTTCGAGGCAGATGGGGCGGCAAAACCGCAATCTCCCGCGGAAAATATTTTCGTGTTTATCCGAACGCGCTCATGGCAGTTTTTTTTTTTTTTTTTATCATTCTTTAGTTCCCACTTTTTTTTCTTTTCTCCATTAATTTCATACTTGAATCGGCAAATTTTGGCCTTTCTTTGATAACAAAGATCCTAGGGGCTTTTTTTTTGAAAGTTTTTTTTGGGCATCGACTTCACCCTGCAGCCCCCATTTTGTTTATCTTTTTTTTTTCCATTTTTGGTTTTTAATTTTTCCTGGACTTTCCCGAGGCAAATTTTCATGCGTAGCGCGGCCGGCCCACTGTCTATCCCTTCATCAAAAGGGCGTCCCGTTTCTTTTTCCTTTTTTTTTTTTGTGTCCAAGGCCGCAATCTCATAACGCGGACGAAACCTCCTTCGGCTTGTGGGTACCGAGTCCCGTCCTCTTCCCGCGGCACGGGGAAAAAAAACCTTGTGGGAAGGCCCAACCCGGGTAGACTCAAGCTGCTTTGCGAACTCTTTCGTTTTTCCCTTTTTTTTTTTTTTTTTTTTCCGCTTGAGTAGTGTTTTTTTTTTTTTTTTTTTTTGTCCACTTTCGTGGGCATTTAAATGAATAAATGAAGTGCCTTTAACATTACATCTAGGGACCATTTTGGGATGGTGGGGAACAACCCTTTTTTATTTTTTGGGGATTTTTGAACCCACTTCAAGTTTTGTAACCGATCTTGTTCAATAACAGGATACCTGTCTTCAGGAGATTGAACCCCACAAACATTCCCAAGGCCCCAATGTAAAGACACATAAGTTTACATGAAATGATCAAAAGTCGCCTTGACAAGTTCAACCCGTGTGTTTTTTTTGTGGGCTTAGCATCGTGCCGCAAATCCAATCATCATTTTTCCAAAGCGTTTTTTCCCTGTAATCAATATTCCTGCTACAAAAATTACATCCTGGACATTTCTTGGGCAAACGCCGCAGGCATATTTTTTTTTTCGCCCTGAGCGCAAACTAAAAACTCATTCTCAATAGCTTTTTTGAACTCCCTGAACTGGTAAGGAGGGGTACAAAGAAGCGCCCCCGTAAATTCCTCTTTACAGAATTCCCCGGAACGCAGAAAGATCGTCCTCTTTTTGGGATGAATGGAAACTGGATATTGTTCAAGGGACAGCGATAGTACCGCCTGCCTTTTACATTTAACTCTGATACAAACTGCAACAAAGGTCTACTTTTCAGGCAGTTGTGATCACAGGATCTTTGTAATGAACGATACCCTTTGGACAGAAAACGGCGCGATTTAGCGGTGTCAATTTTTGGACATTCGCCAGTGTCCCGAGAAATTTTGGATATTTTTTAAAAAAACGTTTTTTTGCCGCGTTTTTTGACAAGTAAACGCTCTTGCGACAAATTGGTTTCAACCATGTAAAAAAACCCGGTCCCATCATGCTTTTATCAAAAATCCAATGGTCGGAAAACGGCCGGCCAGAACTCCCTTTTAACAAAAAAACCTTTCGACAAGATTTGTTTGGGTCATTTCTTTGGGTTGTCCGAAATAGTTTTTTTTATGGCCGCGCTTGGGGCGGGTGTAGCCCAAGTTTCCTGCGTGGTGTTAAGCGTCCCCAAACGTTTTTTTTTGTGGAAGACAATCCCTTTGATGAAAGGACAAAAGGAACGTTCCCCCCACACCCTCGGCCAAAGCGTAAGAACACAAAAATCCGTCCAGATGGAATTGGGGGGGGAAAGTCCGAAATTCAGTTTTTTTTTTTAGCACCCTCCGGTAACAAATGAACCCGCGCTCCCGCCCCCGTTTTTCTTCCGAAATGGATTGTTTTTTTTTTTTTTTATATGGCTTTTGGTGAACCCAAAACTTTGGGATGCACGATGTTTGATTACTTGTACAACAGACACCCTAACTTTCCCTCAGCTCAACGATTTATGGGTAAATTTTTAGTGAACCAACCGCGCGATGTTCCTTACCTCTGCAATCCGATCTAAGAACGGGCTTTTACTATGCGGTATAAGGAAATGTTGTAAAAATGAATAATATCACAACAGAACGAACACTTCCCTCCCTCCCCCATCTCATGGGGAATTGGGGTGGAAAACCAAAACAATGAGATTACCGACGACGATCCTGACATCATGGTGGTTCAAAAAAAAAACAAGAAGACCCCTTAATTCCTCTGTGGCAGGGGCATGGAAAATGTAAAATCAAGGCAACCAAATCTGCTTCAAGGATCCCAAGCATGGTAAACTCGTAATCACCAACGCAGTTTGCAGAGGCAAATCTTAAATTTTCCGTCAATTTTTTCATATTTTCACCAAATGCCCTTCGATGATGTTTTACAAAAGCCTTTTGGAAACGTTGAAGGCAGTTTTTTCCGCAACCTGGATCGAACTTTTTTATTACCAGGTTCACATCCTTGCCGTCGCGACATCCAACGTTCGAAAAAAGGATTCCGCTGGAAACAAAAGCTTTTTGAAAGGATAGCAAAAACTGTTTTTTTTGCTTTTCGACGCCTCCTCAAGGCCCGCAGGATTAACTTTTCAAGGTGAATTTTCGCATGGGGGACAGGTTTGGAAATCGCAGACGTCTCAATACAAATTGCCGACGATGGCCATTGTCAACATCGTTCCCCCTGGGCAAAACGTGGATAGGTTTTTTTTTTGTAAATCAAGTACCTGCCGGCTGAACCCCATCCTCGTTGAAAGAAACATTTTTTCAATAATTGTCCAAAGGGGCAATTGGTCCAGTTTAATCCCTGGGAAGGGTCGGATATCCACAAAAAACCATCCCTCGAGGTCTTTCTTGGGCAATGCAACCTCATCACAGACCCCGTTTGTCAGACGTCCCTGAGAGATCTCTGCCGGCTGCCAAAGGGGGACAAGCCAGTTCACACCTCCCCGAAGCACCATCTGACACTGAAGACTGTTTTTTTTCATCACGTTGCCCTTTACAGAAGTTGGGGCCGAAAAAACTCCCTAAAGAAAACAAACAAAACACGCCCCCGTCTTTTTTTTTCAGTTAACCCTTTTCCACGCAAGAGCTGCTTCCACCCAATTTTCTTACTTCCCCTAATATCGTCCAATGAACAAACTCAATGAAGCTTTCTCACCTGGGCGATAATTGCCGTCTTCGGCGAGGCTTTCCGTTTGCGATGGGACGTCAAATCGAGAAATCATTCCATGTTTTTTTGTGAGAAAGTACTTCAAATGTACCAAAGTGACCTTTGAAAGAAAACAAAAGGGTCCCTCGTTTGACCCAACCGAAATCCCGCCAGGCGACGGCAAGGGGGGTTCCTCCCGTCCAATGAAGCATCAGCGGGTTGAAGTGTCCCCGTTTTGTAAGAAGGAGGAGAATACCGCGGGGTTACAACCCAAAGACGCATTTGTTCTTCGAAGACTTGCCATGACCGCTTTCTTTTGCGCCTGGTGCTCCCCTGCACGATCGGTGTTTCACCCGGATATGAAACCCAATAAAATTGTTTCCCCCACTGTTAGCAAATCTTTCTACAACGCGGTCGGTCCCAACTTTTTTTCATTTTCTTTCTTTCCCCCGCTTTTAAGCGAAGCAGCCTGGGACAAAAGACCCAGTTTAAATCGTCGCACCCAACAAATGAAATGTCGATACGCAAGAAAACCCCTCGTGAAGTTCCCCCCATTTCCTCGCCGACTACAAGCAGTAAAATGCACGACATGCAGGAACCATGTCGAGGTTATCTTCAGCGCGACTCCCGAACAACTCTTTTCAACTGAGCCAACAGAGGGTTTTGACCGATCGATGCGATTTCTTTCGGTAATGTTGGTTTTAAAACAGAAGAACGATTTTGAAAAGTCTGGCGATTTTTTGATGCTCCAAAAGCAACAAAAAGGAACCATTGGTTTTTTTTGATTTCGGCAAACTGGTCCAACCCAGGGCCTTATTGGCCAATCAGTTCGTTCGTTGTTCTTGTGGCCCCGTGAAATAGATCCGAGGAAAAGTTGCCTTTCACGGTCCGTCCAGAATTGTTTCTTTGTTCAAAAACGTCCCGACGAACGCAACACTTTTTTCGTTTTGTTTACTTGCCACGGCTTTTAGCTTTTCAAGAACTTCTCAACATGAAGGGCGACCAGCGTGTCTGCCCGGCCAGAGTTAAACGACCTCCCCTCCTTCTCCATCAACGGGGCTTCCCTAACAACAACAACCCAACACCAACAACGATTTGAGAAAAGGGTCAAGAAGACGGTGGGGTTGAAGAACTCAAGGTTTCCCACAAATTTACCTGCACTTTCGCAAACAGTGTGCAAAAGCGCATCATTCCAATTTGCGCGTTGGTGGCAAAACTTGAAAACCGAGACCGAAAAACGCCTTGCCAAGAAACTTCTTCCCCTGGCTTCTGAAACGACGTGGATGCACCTGGTAAAAAGAGCGACCGGGCCCAATTTTTTTTTTTTTTGTGTTGCGCCCTCCTCATTCGTCCCCCACCCAAAAAACCCAACCAGTTTTTTTTTTTGTTGCCGGGAGAGGCAAATGTGGGGCGCTCAAACCAACCGCCCACCTGGGGTCAGTTTGTCGTCAAAAATCTTACAATTGTTATTCCTCTGGGCCAGCTAATGCGCTGAAATAACCGGGATGAGGACCACGAAAGGAATTTGGGGAACTTTTTTGAATACAAAAACCTTTTTAGTCTGACCTACCCCATCCAATTGGGTTCAAGGCAACCGGTAAGGGTGTTCCCCCCCATAAAATTTAATGTTTCGCTGACTGTAAAAAATGGAAACAATAACCGGCGATGGTCTTACCATTTTTAAATTTCCCACTGATATATGTTTTTTCATTTTTAAATATTTGGCTTAACTGTTTTTTCCGCTTAACTGTAAGCATCAGAAAAAAAAAAAGAAAAAATTGAAAAAAAAACCTTTCACACAAACATGCTTTCCCTTGCTTGCCTGTCCCCCCCCTGCCACATCCCTTAAAATTTTTTTTTATAGCCGAAGTAAACGATTTTTGCATATTGTTCCCTGGTTTTTTAATCCCTCGAATGAATTGTTTAGGTTTTCTTCCCACCGCGTCACAAAAGCCTGGAGTGGCAACCTCCCATGGTCCCAGTTGTCTTCTGTTTGTATCATGGGCCAACTACTCAGCTCAGTGTGAAAACACTTGTTGATACCATCTGGCTCAAATTTTCTCTGGTCCAAATGCGTCCCGTTGAACGTTTTCGTCCCAATCTTTGAAGCCCTTATGACTGCGTCCTGGCGCCAAGGGGGGGTTGACCTCCGAGGCACAATGGAACCGGTGCGCTCATATAGAGGGCTGATCGACATGGGAAACAGTGCCTATTAAAGTCATACAACAAGTTTGTAAAAAAAATTAAAGTTAGTAGTAAAAGTTAGACACACAATATTAGGTTGAAAAACTATTGCTTTTACACTGAAAATGATGGCAAAAACCCAAAAATAATCCGCGGAAACCCGCGATTCCCCCTTTTGGCGGATTCCCACCGTGTGGTTTTTGGGGTCATGTGGGGTGACCAAGGGGAAAAGTCCCCTGCGCCAAAGCCCCGCCTGGGGGTTGGCGTGGGGTGGGGGTGATAAATGCCCACTCCCAGCCCCTCAACTACTGGCATCAGTTTTTTTTTTTTGGTAAAACGTGATGCCGGCGGGACTGCCCTTTACACTTGCCCCGTGCCAGAGCTGGAAAGATTTTCATTAGCCTTCAATTTCATATTGTCCCCTGGGGTGCTTGGTCCCAGCCGGTTTGGGGTTACAACAGGGCCGGCTGGTTTTTCCCAATGACCAACCGCCAGGTGCTCGTTAGGGCCGACAGTTTGTGGCAGTAATTTTAATTATTGACCCCCAGCCCTGCCTTCCATTTACATGCCCTATTTGATTTTAATTTGTTTTTACTGTATGTAACTGGCCTCTTTGTGTTGGCCGCTTCGGCAAAATGTTTTTTTTCCAGCCAACCAATGCAACTAAACAAGTTTTATAACTTCTGCCTGCCCCTCCCCCCATGGCCCCCACCAAGCCCCGCAATGGTTTACGTTGCAGTGGACCGTCCGCCCGCATTCACAACGACTTAAGTGAACAAACATGAACGAGCTTTGCGCAAAGCAAGAGGAAACCGTGGCGCTAAGTGCGCACATCCACACCGTTAACGCTACACGTCCGGCCGATTTTTTTGTGACCAAATCCTACTCCCAATGCCCCGTTTTTTGTGCCACTTTTGTCCCACGAGTTTTGCCAGTCCAGGGAACCGCTGGCCTGACATCCCCCTACTCAATGCCGTTGTGGGCCCAACTGTCAACGAAGTTTGGCAAGGCCCAGAAACGCCTGAAGCTAACATCCTACCCCAACGCCCATTTTTGCCCCCCCGCCGCTTCATACAACCAGGTGCCGGATGGGTAAACAGGCGCATCAAATGCGTTTTTGGCTCTAAACATACAAAACAGGCATCCGGTGGCAACCCCCATGTTTCCTTCCTGTCGCGCTGATACCGAACCTCCTGGCGCAAAACTGGTGTAGTTCCCCTTTGTTGGTAGCTGCCCATGGAGCCACACGGAAGTTTTTGAAAAGAACTGAGAAACGAAGCCCAACACAAAACACTGTTTTTTCAAAGTCAAAAGGTCAATCATTTCCTTCATCAACCTTGCCACTTGCATCTTTTTGCAAGGGTCCCCCTTAATTTGGGCTCTCAACCACAAACCCCCTCCGCTACCTTTTGGCCTTGGAACCAAATCGGTTTTGCAAACATGCCATTTTCCCCTAATGCGCTTTTAAAACTACTGATTGTTTTGTCCCAGAATACCACACCCCTTGATATAATAGCAGAGGGAAAGAAACCTTCAACAAACCTCAAGGCACAAACTCCCTTTTCCCTGGCAGCCCCTGCCCCCCCGCAAAATGCTGCCCGGATTAATCGACGAGTTTAAAAAAAGCAGAGGCATTATAACCAAGCCCACTATATTTTTTTGGCAGGTTCTGCTTCTGGGCAATTGCCCCCCCCTTCCCATTCTCAATTTTGTCGCCTATAACCCTGCCTGCTCGTTTTTTTGACTGCAAACCAAGGGTTCCCGCCCCGTTCCAAATGCGTTGACTTTTTGAGCCACTCTCTTGTTGCTGGTTTGTCCAATCGGCTTGAAAGGAGAATTGTTTGGTTGGTATCACTCATCAAACGAGCTGAAAAACCTGCAAAAGCCCCGTCTGTCACAAATTTGGTCCCGGCTTCCATTTTTTGGACAGGGGCCCTTTTTGATGGGCCTACAAAAAACATGGAATGGTGTTTTTTTGTTTTTCCACTGCAATTTTGGGGGTTTTGCCCTACACCATAAGGTCACACCCATAAACGGTGTAAACCCTTAACCCTCCATTAAAAGCGGTTTTTTTCAATTTTTTAAAGTAATTTCCGAGCCGATGTAGAACGCGCAGGGTTTTAGGGGGAGAAATTGTTCCCCTACGCAACACTCCTGTCCCCCCCAATCCTGAACCCGCCCTGCTCTAACCCGACCGACAGTAAGTCCGGCCCCTTTTTTTTTTTCCCCCACGACCATCGCTGGGCCAAATTCGATAACCTGCATGGAAACGTAAAAAATGATGAACATGCGTTTTTCGAAAAAAAAGTTGGGCCTATTTGGTCGCTACCATGTGGGGGGGGGGGGGGGGGGACGGCGCCAATCCTGACTCCCACATGCAAGCGTCCGAAAACCCTGTCCCTCGCTCCTTCCCCTCATTGTCCATCTTGCTCCCAACCGGCAACCGGCGGAACCCAATGGTGTCCCCCCGGCCCTCCCTTCTTGATCTGGCCCGCTCTCAGACATTACAATGTTCCCATGGCGGATACCGTTCCCATCGAATTGCCCCCACATACCACGACCCTGGGTTGTAACCCTTAAATAAAGATCGCGATGTGCAAACCGAAAAGTCCAAATTATAAAACATCTCGTTAGAAAATTCGAGCGTCAATAACCCCCTAGCCGTTTATGTCCCAATATCGAGCGTATGCCCATCACAATTTATCGTTTCCGCTTTCGTCTCCAAATTCCTTTTTCTCTGCTTTTTTGACTCGCCCTGTCCAAAGTGCATGTTTTTTTGGAAGGCCTTTGCCTGTTTTTTAGCATGGTTGGTCTTTCGACCAGTTGTGAATTCAAATCACATGGATTCTAAAAACAGACAACAAACCCAGAAGTTTTTACACTCAAATTTTTGGCCGCATGGCACAAACCAAAATCAAAAAAAAATGTGGACTATAAAACACTCACATGTTTGATTACTTTGGCTTTTGCTGGCTTTTTCCCCGTAGTATGACCTTGGTTTTTCCTTGCCACGGCGACCCCGGTTTTGGATGCGCAACCATGAGCTTTTAAAGGCCCAAGACACAAAGCAAACCAATGAACAGCCGCCTGTTTAAACACAACCAATGCTTCTGGAATACTCGCGGCCTCATCTTGTTTTTAATACATGGGTTTTCCCCTGCACAATTCCAAATTCAGTTTGTAACCCTTCAAGGAATAAGTTTTGTTTTTTTTTTGACACTGCTTTTCTTTGCTGGGTCTTGCATGAACTCCCCTTCCCTTCAGGGTGCTGAAAAGCGTGACAAGCATGGCCCCACTCAAAACCTTCAAGTTTTACAGTAAAACCCAACAGGGCCCCCTCCGAGGATCCAATGATTGCCCTTTTAACAATTCCGGCCGAGGAGAAGAAAGAACCAAAACAGAACCATCACATCCAGTTTCCGTTTTTTTTTCGTCCGTGATGGCGAAATTGCGGATCTGCGCAGCGAAGGGAAAAGGTCCGTTTGGTTTGTTTGTCAACTTTGAATAAGGCCCTCAACTTTCTACTTGTTCTTTGCTGTTGTCCCGAAAATGGAACGATTTTCCAAAAAGCGTCCTCTGATTGTCTCACTCACCTAATAATGCCGTTTTTTTTGTTTCCGCGATCTCCGGTCCCCTTCAGAATCTTCGAGTGGAACCGAACTGGTTTGTGAACTCGGCATAAGCCAAGTAAAGTAGATTCTGGCTTCTTCGAAGCTTCTGGGGCTTTCCTGCCTTTCCCTTAAGTAGGCGTAGTAGGTCATTCCCGAAAATTCCCCTCATCCAGTGTAGTGGAATCCCCGTGGTTCCCAGGTCCGCCCCCCCCCCCCCCCCACAAAAAACGGCGGGTGCCCGTGGAAGAGAAATCCCGCGCCTGCCCCCCCGAGGGAGGATGCAAACGAGAAGCCCCAGTGAGTCCCCCTCCTGATGAAATTCCCCCACTGCCCCCAACTCCCTGTGGGGCCCCGCGAATTTTCCTTCTTTCATTTTATATTTGGCGGTGGGCCCCTGGCATTTTGGTCCCCCCCCCCTTGTTGGCGTGGGGCCTGGCAATTTTGGGTGGGTCCTTTGGCGTGGCCCTGAGGTCCATTTTCTGTTTTGGCAACTGGTCAATCCCGTCCGGGTACCCCTCCAAGCAAACCGGAACCCAACCCCACACTCCCAGCTATTTTCCGAGGCTTATATAATCGTCGAAAACTTCATTTCATTAGTGGATTTTTTTTTTGGCAAAAATCGGAGAACGCTTTTTTTTTTTGAATCGTTCCCATTCCTGAACCTCGACCAAGAAAAGTTTTAGAGGATCTCAAAGTAGGAAGCTTTTTTTCCCTGCGTGGCCAGATTCGCAGTCGCACCGAAATTGGAGGAAACTCAAGAAATCGTTGGAAGGATCTCCGGTGAAAGGAGGTTTTGGAGTCCCTCGCGCGAGATTGGAAAGCGCTATGTTTTGTTCGATGAGAATAGAATTGTTCTTATTGAGGGAGGCAATGTGGAGGGTGGTAAAAAAACATCCCATACAGCTAGGGACCCCATTTTGGATTGTTTGGGACACCTTTTTTTTTATTTTGGGGGATTTTTTGACCATTCAAGTTTTTTTGTAACCGAATTCTTGTCAATACAAAATTGTCCCTTTCATGAAGATTGACAAAAAACATTTTTCAAGGCCATGTGAAAGACAACATAAGTTGTTTTAAACATGATCAAAAGTTAAGCCCCTGAACAAGTCAACGTGTGCTTAACATCGTTCGCAATCAAAATCATTTTTTTCCAAAAGCGTTGTGTCACACCCTGTATTCAATAATTTCCTGAAATAAAATTTCCTGCTAGCATCCCTTGGAAATTATGGGGCCACGCGCCATACGATTACTGTTTCCCCCGCTTGGAGCAAAACTGAAAAAACACTTCTTCAAGCGTTTGAACTCTGGACTTAGGAGGTACAAGAAAAGCGGCCCCCGTATTCCTTTAACAGAAATCGAACGCAACAGGCGATCGTCCTCTCTTTTTTTTTTTTTAATTTTAATTCCAGATTCAATGCAACTAAGCCATCCCCATCAACATTACTCTCTACGTTAATTTACATTATGCACAAATAAATTTTTTTACATAATGTTACAATTAGAAAAGCAACCAAATTGCTGTCTTACTTTTCATGTCACCTATTTCATTTACAGTTTTGAATTACCTACTGACGCCCCCTATTCAAACCCACAACACTCTCTTGTTCAATACTCATCCATCCCATATCTAGATTACTTTTATCTAACTTCCAAATAGATACTCCTTATAAAATGACCACACCAACCTATCTTTTCAAGAAAAACTCAATATTAAAATCCCTCCTTTCACCTCCATTACACCAATAAATCAAAATCAAAAATAAAAAAAAAAAAAGCGCAGCGATATTTTCGCTTGAGCAAACTGAACACATTCTCAATAGCGTTGAACTCTGGACTGTAAGGAGGTACAAAGAGCGGCCGTATTCCTACAGAATCGAACGCAGCGATCGTCTCTTTTGAATGATGGAACTGGATATTGTCAAGGACAGCGACAGTACCTTGCTTTACATGTAACTCGGATACAAACTGCACAAAGTCTACTTTCTTGCAATTGTGATCAAGGATCTTGTAATGAACGATACCTTTGACAGAAACGGCAGCGATTAACGTCAATTTGGACATTCGCAATGTTCGAGAAATTTGGATATTTAAACGTTTGCCGCGTTGACAGTACCCTCTGCGACAAGTGTCACCGATGTAAAAACCCGCCTCATCAATGCTTATTAAATCCGATGTCGGAACGGCCAGATACTCTTTACAAAAACTTTCGACAAAAGATTTGTGGTCATTCTTGTGTCGAATAGTTTTGTATGCGCGCTTGCGGGTGTAGCCAAGTCTGCGTGTGTAGCGTCCAAACGTTTTTGGAGACATCTTGATAGAGGACAGAGACGTCACACCCTCTGCAAGCTGAGACATCGTCAAGAATGGATTGGAGTCGATCAGTTTTTTTATAGAAACCTCGATATCTTCGGTAATGACGCTCGCCCGTTTCTTCCGATGATGTTTTATATTGGCTTTGGTGACCCAAAGTTGGAGTGACGATTTTGATACTTTGTACAACAGACTAACTTTCCTCAAGCTACGATTATAGTATTTGTAGTGAACAACCGCGCGATGTCTTACCTCTGCATCGATCATGAGAACGTGCGTGTACTATTGCGGTATAAGGAAAATTGTGGTACATGATAATATCACAACAAGAAACGAACACTCCCTCCCTCCATCTCGATGGGGGTGGTGACAAACAATGGAGATGACGACGACGATCTGGACATCATGGTGGTCAAGAAGACGCTTAATTCTCTGTGCATGGATGTATCAAGGCAGCAAATCTGCTCAAGGATCCAAAGCATGGTACTCGTAATCAACCACGCAGTTGCAGAGGCATACTTATTCGCAAATTTTCATATCACCAGATGCCTCGATGATGTAGCCTTTGACGTGAAGCAGTTGCCGCACCTGGATCGAAACTTTTATTACAGGTGCATCCTTGCTGTCTCGACATCCAACGTTCGAAAGGATACGCTGGGAAAAAGCTTGAAGGATAGCATGGTTGCTTTCGACGCTCTCAGACCGGCAGGCTACTTGAAGGTGGATGTTCGTCAATGGGGACAGGTGATCGCAGACGTCTCAACAATGGCCATGGGGTGGCGGCAACAGGCAACGTCTGGCCTGAGAGGCGTGAGGCAAGTGCAACTGGGGTCTAGGCTGTGCATGGGTGGGCGTGGGCAACGAGTCAGATACGGGCATGGTGGGGGGGCAAGTCCGTCGTCCAAGCAAACAACCCTCTTCAGGGCTTTCAAGTCGTTTGGTGGAAACGATGCGAGCGGAAACGTACCGAATTTCCTTTAACTCAATCCCCTTCTTTCCCGTGTATTTGGTGTATTGTGGTTTGTGTGGTCCTGTGTCCATGCTGTTTTTATTTCGGTCTACATGGTGCAGATGCCGGTAGCACGGGGGGTCTGGTGGCGGTCTGCCGTAGCCCGTCTTCCAAAGCCATTCTGGGTGGCCTGGGCAAACGTGGATAGGTTTAATCCAATTAACCCATTCGCTTTAACCACATCCTCGTTGAAGAACCATTTCATAAGATTGTCCAGGCAGTGGTTCCATTATCCGGAGTCGGTATATCCGACAAAACCATCCCATCGAGTCTCGTGCATGCGAACCTCATCAAATACGTTGTCAGACGCCTGAGAGATCTCTTGCCGCTGCCAAGGGGGAAGCAGTTCAACACTCGAGCACACCTGACAATGAGACTGTTTCATCACGTGCTTACAGAGTTGGGAGCGGATCTAAAAGAGAAAACAACAAAAAAACGCCCCCGTCTGTTCAGTATCCTTCCACGCAAGAGCGGCTTTACCATTTCTTACGTCCCTATATCGTCCATGACACTCATGAAGCTTCTCAGCATGGGCAATTCGCCGCTCGAGAGCTTCCGTGGCGATGGACGCCACGAGAATCATTCCATGTTGTGGAGAAAGTACTTCAATGTCCAAGGACTTGAGACGAAAGGGTCTCGTTTTGACAACCGAATCCTCAGCGACGGCAAGGGGGTCTCCGTCCAAATGAAGCATCAGGCGGGTGAAGATGTCGCTGTAGAAGGAGGAGATACCGCGGGGTATCCCAAAGAAGCAAGTCTCGAAGACTGCCAGGACGCTTCTTTGCGCCAAGGTGCGCTGCGTGTCGGTATCGACCCGGGTATGACAGATATCGTCACTATAGCATCTTCTGACGGTCGAGTCGACTCGTTCAGCTCTGCCCGCTTTAGCGAAGCAGCTGGGTACAATACCAGCAATCGTCGCACAAACAAATGGAACGCCGATACGCAAGACCTCGTGAAGTCCATTCCATCGCCGACTACGAGCAGTATGCACGACATGCAGGACCATGTCAGAGGTTACCTTAGCGCGCTCCCAACCCTCCTTCAACACCGAGCCAACAGAGGTTACCGATCGATGCGATTCTTTCGATATGTGGGCAAACAGAAGACGATTGAAAAGGTATGCGATGTGATTGCTCCAAAAGCACAGAAGAAAACCGTTGTTGGCTTCGGCAACTGGTCCAACCAGGGCTATGGCATCAGTCGTTCGTGTTCCGGACCTGTGAAAGAGATCAGGAAGTGCCTTTCACGTCGTCAGAATGTTCTGTTCAAAAACGTCGACGAACGCAACACGTCTTGTACCTGCCACGGCTGCTTCCAGAAGCTCGTCAACATGAAGGCAGACAGCGTCGTTTGGCGCAGAGTTCAAAACGAGCCCTCCGCCCTCATCAACGGGGCTCCTACAACAACAACAACGATTGAGAAGCAGAAGACGGTGGTGAAGAACGTCAAGGTCCACAAAGTACTGCACTGTCGCAACAGTGTCAAAGGCGCATCATCCAATGTGCGCTGTGGTGCAACCTAGAACCGAGACGTGAACGCTGCAAAGAACCTTCTTCTGCTTCTGACGACGTGGATTGACGGTAAAGAGCGACCAGGGGCATTTTGTGTGCCCTCCTCATCGCCCACCCCAAAAACCACAGTTTCCGGAGAGGCAAATGTGGGCGCTCAACCAACCGACCCACCTGGGTCAGTTACTGGGTCAATTGTTATCCTCTGGGCCAGCTTAAATGCTGAAATACGGGATGAAGGACACGAAGGATTGGGACTTCGATACAAAACCTTTAGCTGACCTACCCAATCAATTGGGTTCAATGGTCACCGGTAAGGGTGTCCCACAAATTCTGTCTCTGACTGTATCCAAGATTCAACTTGACCTGCATGCATTGTAGTTGGCCGCACTGCAACAAGATTGGTTGCTTATCTCCCACCCTCCATATACACACAAGTATGGCGGCACCATACATTGTAGCCAATCACATCCGTATCTTTGTGACATCTGACATTGACATACAACTCAGCAACCAGTTTTCGATGGTCGTGCCTATGGGGTACATTTGGAATGACCAACATAGATTACAAGTCACCAATATCATCAAGGATTCAATTGCTCATCTGGTCCGTGAGTTGCGTCACACACGCGGGGCCTCAGCTACCTCTCATTCTGTTTACATCAGGCTCCCATAGGGAGTGATGCCACGAATAATGATCCCAATCACTCTGGTGTCCAACGAAAACAGAGACTCTTCCGCAGTTCGAATACTGGGACATACAATCACAGGTATCACACCCAAATCCTGCCCAAACCAATGTCCCATGCAGATGAAGGAATATAAAAAGCTGGCGGAGTATTGTAAATTACTTGGGATGGAGTTGCTCGGCGAAAACCGGAAAGGGCATTCCGTCTATGGGAATCGCTCCGTCCTGCAACATGTTTTAGTTGACAGCTCGCCACATGCTAAGCACATCAGCCCTGACTACTACCAGGAGGCTAAGCGCACGGCTAACGAGATAAGCGCAAATGCACCCTTGGTGGAGACCTTCACGGCGGCCCCACAAGCAGCCTACCTAGATTCTTATGAATTCTGGGGGGTTTACAACACATGCTACCGTCCCGAAGATGGATATTCCTGCCATGAGGTTACCGTGCCTGATGTGCGATGTGCGATTGGCGCCGGCGGCACGATGGAGGAGGCATTTGAAGCTGCCAAGGAAAAGCTGACGGACATGGTCAGTGACATCATGTACCGCGGTGAGGCCATTCCAACGCCATCGCACCCCGTCGACATCATCGACCGCAGACAAATAATGACAAATAATGGGCATGTCGCCGGCTTTGTTGTGACTTTCGTGGGTGTCGTGCGTGTTTCCACACTGCCAAGTTTACGGGACAAGGCCCGTCTGCCACAAGATTTGCATGTGATTGAAGACGAGTAGAAAAAAACTTGGTCTCATCCATCCTCTTGTGTATCCATCAGGAAGATGCCAGCTGCCCCCACAATGTCTCTGTCGCAGGTGAATTGACAGTTCTTGCATGTGTATGTCTCTCCACACTTGTTCAAGGTGACGTGGACGAGAAGCCGCTGCCCCTCCAAGGGAGGATGCAAGAGAAGCCCCCCCCCCCCCCCCCCCCATGCAGTAGCCTCGAACCACGAGTGAAATCAGGTCATATCCGACACGTGTCCCCATGTGCCTCGAAAGACGAGTGTAAACAGGTCAGATCCGCGAGTCAGAAGCTCAATTCCACTGTCCCGCTCAGCGGGGCCCGCCCCCCCCTTCATAAATCCAATAGGGTATATGTCAAGCAGAAGCCTGCTTGACGTCTCTATAGTTTTCCGCATATGCAGACCTCTGTTTTAGAGGTTGTTTGTGTGTGAAATGATTCTCTCTGACTGTTTTTTAGCAAATTAATTAATTATTGTGTGTGTTGTACGTAGTGTCAATTAAAAGTAAGTGCAAGTAGTTCCTGTGGCAGCGTCACGCCCCTCTCCGAGAGGACCTTTATGCGCTGACTGTAGACCCCATACAGCTAGGGACATTTGATTGCGTCTCCGACTGTATGTCGTGCGTGTAAGGCCGGGCGAGCCGACGTCGTCAGCATATTGCTCAAAGATCACGGTTGCGAGGCAGATGACCACGACAGCCAGGCTTAGGGTCGCCGCTGGGGGAGGCCACGTGGATGTCTGCCAGCTGCTGATGAATCCTGAGTTCTCGGGCGAGAAACACCGTGCCAAAGCAGATGCCGGAAGCAGCTCCGTCTTCTTCGCCCAGCAGCGGCCCCGTCCGTACACATACGTCTGCTGGTAGCAGGCGGGGTCATCCATGAACATCCATGATGATTGATCCCCTCCAGGCGGTGCAATGAATCACTGAATCAATCCATTATTGTCTCATGCTGCTTGATGTGAACTGTGTACTGTGTACTGTGGGCTCCCCTCCGGTCGCCCACCCGCTCGGTTCCTCGCGGACTCCTTTGTGGGGGCTCCCCTCCGGTCGCCCCCGGTCGCTCCGCTGTGGGGAAGAGGTGAAAGGGGCTCCGCCGCTTGTTGAAGTCAACAAATACGACGAATACCAGCGGTGTATCAAGCATAACCAACAGCTGCTTCAGCCCCATCTTTCGCACATCGCATGGCTCCACTAACGTAGTGGTACAACGTACACCGAGAACTGCAGGCGGCTACCGAGATTAGAAGCCTGAAGATCCTTCACACGCAAGTCAGCTGAGATAGAATCATCGAAGACCTCATCTTGGAATTGTGTGGCGGGTTGGCATGAATGTGCCAAAAACTTCAGACATCTGGGTGATCTTAATCAGATGAATCCGACGCCTCGCCAAATTGTATAAAGGGTGTCCACTTTATTTGAGAACAACTGTAAACTGTACAGATCCATCCATACATACCTCGTTGTCAAAACGAACTAGACACCGTGCGAGAAAAAAAAACCATTTACAATAACAGCTCGAATAACGTCAGAACGTTTTGTAGGAAAATCAAATATGGACAAATGTCTCATGGTCATTCAAGCATCCACTCAACGTGTTGCTGATGTGGATAGAGTTGTTTCACGTGAAGCCTGCCATAATATACCTGTTAGTCTGAGCAATGAGATCTGTGAAGACTTCAACGCCATAGAAATTGATCTGCCTCACATGCGAACAACTAGAGAACCAGGGAGATTGTTGGTAATTAAGGAAAGTGGTTTCTTGCATGCAATTCGTAATAAAGGTAATGATAACGCCTGGTGGGGCGTGGTTTTAAGGGAGCCCGTCGTACGCGGGTAGGGAGCGGTCTCCTACCTCAACTGGACAAGCTACCATCGCGGTTGACGACGACCTGCAACGCTAAGAGCGACCGAAGGGGGAGCCGAACCCCCGACTCTTCGTTCCATAGCGATCTGGTCTACCACTATACCATTGTAATCGCTAAAGAGGCTGCAATTCGTAACATGTGTCAAACATGTCCACGTGGCATCGAAATAGCCCTCATATTTGTTGACATCTTCAGATTACATCCAAATGAACTACACTTCCTTCATGTTTGCAATAAACATAAATTGCATTTGAACAAGTATCTATTCACCAATTAGAAAGCAAATATGACCCAACAACTCGTAACCTAGACGAATCTGACCTGATGTGGTTATTTGGACACTTGGAATTTTGTAAACACATTCCTTCTTGGAACCGGTTTCCCAAGACATGAGAGTCGTTTTGAGCTCATCTGTCACATGAACATCCTCTTTGAAGAGGCGCTTGCAGGAAGCGAACATAGATCCCGTAGGCACAGCTACCTCTCCTGGTCCGGTAGCCTTCATTGTATTGATTGCAGAACCGTATGCGATGCGAACCCTCAGGTCAGGATGATCCAACTTCATGTTGCGCTTGATCCCCCAAAATGAGTCCATAGTCTTGCGCTTGTTTAGCTTGGTGTTCATGAGCATGCATACAGTAACAAGGGGGGGGGGGTGTACACTCGCTCCACCCACCAATCCATTACCCCAGGGAGCTGCCTGTAGGTACGTACGTACATTATTGCATACATACTTTGTAGCCAACTACGTCTTCACGTTCACATTTCCAAAATAATTTTGAGCATGTAGGGAAGGGATGAGTGACTTTGATAATCGTTTGCGGCAGCTTGAGGCGGACTACAAAGTGTTGTTAGAGGAACAGGCAAAACAGCGTCAGGAGCAATGTGCCCAACGCCTCGAGATCCAAGCCTTCCGGGATGACACGTCCACCCAGATCCAGCGCCTGGACAAGGAGATCCAAGCCGTGCGGGATGCCACGTCCACTCAGATCGAGCGTGAGTTGGAAAGGGCATGGGCCGCGGCGTACCATGAACTGCAAGGGATGTTGACCGATGCTCAGTTGACCCAATTTAAACTGGCAACATTCGGCATGCACAAACTCACACCCCATCTTGCTTGTTGAAAATCCTACAGTCGGCGGAACAGTTAAATGAAACATCCCAAAAAACGGTATAAGGCGGGGACAGTCCACGGTCTCCCGTCTGTGTACAGAAAATCACGGAGTATCTCGGAGTATCACGGAGCAGCGCGGCGGCGCGGGTATAATGGTACCGAAAAGCGCATGAAGTGCATATTGTAGTACTCTACAGTTGTTCTCAAATAAAGTGGGACACACCTTATAATCATCCAGACTGCAGATCGTCGCGTTTGGGCAACGTTGGGGGGTGCAGCAAGTTGAAGAGGTTCTCGAAGATATTCCGAGTAGCCTCTGTGGTGAACCGTTCAACCGTCTGTGTCCCCATATCAGTATCAGGGGGTGGGTTTTTAGAGGAACTTCTCGGCGTGTCTCGACGAAACGCGAGAGGTCGCTCTCTCCCAAAGACTTGGTGAAGTGTAAGCATCAGGATGTTCCTGGAAGCGTTCACATCGCGGTCCCAAGTCTTCCCGCAGTGAAGCCTACCTCCGCTCTGTTGGCGTGGCGCTCCGCTTTGACTGCTTTTGCAGTGGAGAATCTTATGAATCCGCTTGCGTCCTTCTGTACATTCCCAACCTGTACCGTCTTGCTTCTTACGATGAGTGAGTGCAACCATGTTGCAAAGTCGGGACTCACAACAGCTGCATCGTTGAGATGTTCTGAACTCATCGACGTCCTCCATGATAACGTTTTCGCGGCTACGAAGCTCGAAACGAATAGCTTGGAGAGGGCCACAAGTCCGCCTAGAGATTGGCGTCGCCCCCAGACCTTTCCAATCACCAAAACCGACGATTACCTTCGTGCTCTTCTCCCTCGGAGCTACGAAGTCAGCAATCTCGACAATGAGTTTCTGTATCTTGCAGTACCTGCGAAAGCGGAGTTTTCGGTACCCCCTCGAAGCACGATGTGCAAGAAGAATTGGGGCGGCACCCATGTAGAATCTGGCGTACGTCCCAATCTGTTCAGATCTCGAAGAGTCTCTATCCGGAATGTTGTCACCGACGATATCAGTCGTCTCGAGGTTCCAAACGTCAGTTTGACGCTGAGACTTGAAGATCAGACCCTTGCGATAATATTGCGCCGAGCTGTATGACCTGGTACCTCCGTCGAGTCCTGTTACAGTCACGATATCAGTAACACCCGGGTCGACCGCAGCCACTGTCACATTATCACGGAAGGATACAATGCCACCCTCGTCTGTTGTCATGTACTCATCCACCCGCGTAGAGAACGCTTCTGCAGGCATCGAACAAGTCAGACACGTAGGCTTATTCATCAAGATACTGACTGCAAAGCCATCTGTCACAATGCGGTAACCGAACTTCCGAGAAAATGTCTCCACTATCTTTAGATTTGCGAATCGCTCCCATATTCCTTGATGGTTTTTGGAAGCAACGTCTGCCTTGCATGAGTCGAAGTGGCACTCGTTGACCATATAGAAAAAGGCCATTTTCGAAATCGGAATGTGCGACAGAGTGAATCCAGATTTGTAAGGCAACAACGAGAATGTGCGAAGTTTTTCGTTATCTGATGCGATGGTCTCCGACAATATCTTGTGGTACAGAGGCAGGGTCATGTGAGCCCGAGACGCAAAAGTTTTTCCGGATGGTAAAGGGAGAACCCCCCTGAGACAGAATGCCACGTCGCGTGCAAAGAAGCGTTTCGCGTTATCTTCGTCCACCCTAAGGTTCTTGGAGGAGAGCCAAGCTTCGCTCAACTTTCAAGCCTCTCTTGAAGTTTAGTCAACCTAACACGCAAAGGGGATCCTTCTGGTTCCTTCCTACCGACCCTCTTCTTTACAAGAGCAATTGCGTTTTTTGCCGATCGAAGTCGAGCTGTTGGGAGCTTGGTTGGCAGCTTGGTTGTATGAGGGCTCATCTTGAAGATGACGTCGAGATTCTTTGTAGGGCACTTGATCACTGCAGCCACGATGTCCGACCGCAGGCGCTTTGCAATCTGTGGGTACTTCCACTTCAAGTAAGTCGTTATGCGTCGCTCAAGGTTGGTCCAAAGATGGTTAGAGGCCATTGTGGCCATGAGAATAGACAGGTCTGCAATGATCTGGTTCTTCACGTTCCCCCGAATATCAACTTTGGATTGCCCCGGCTCTCTTAACAGGTCGAACAGAAGCCGACTACTCTCGAAGTCTTCGCCAAGGGTCGACCCCTTACATTTGTTGGTACTGACTGCAAGAAGGCACCGGTAGAAGAAGTTGCGATTTACAGGAGGGACAGCGATACCATTCTCAAAAAGACGAGCAATGTGAAAATTTGCGAAAATATAACCCTCTCCAAGCAACTTGTTCATGTCCAATACCAGTGTGTCCATCTTTTTACGAAGCCAATCATGGGGAATAAAGGTACTCAATTTCATCTTGACCACACAAATCGCTCGCCCAGGTGCACACTCCTCGTCTTCCCCCCCCTCATAATCGACAAGTTCTGCAACGTCATCATGTTGGTCAGCCTCATGTACCAACGATGATGACTCGCCGATCCCATTCTCCATCACAAATTGTACCCCGAAAACGTTTTGATGTAATCTGGATCTGCAGACAGGCTCTCTCGAACATTCCTAACCCAATCCCTCGTATTAATCATATACTTTGACAAGTCTTTATACCTCCACATTTCTAGAACGCAACATATTTGCATGAAGTAATCGAAATTACAGGTTGACGTCAATGGACATGATGCCCTGTAGTCTCTCTTCATACTTCCAAATATTTGTTCAATCGCATTAGCTCTGGGGCAATAAGGAGGGGTGTACAAAAGCTTCCACCCTTTGCATTCGGATATATCCTTTATTTCTGAAGAATGGTGAAACCGAATATTATCCATGACGATCGTGGTGTTCTTTGGGATGACTAAAGTTTTAAAGAATTTAATGAAATCTTCTTTTTTACAATTGTGCTCCAATAACTGATAATCTATTATTCCCTGAGATGAAATAGCGAGTAATAAAGTGAACTTCACACGACGGAGGTTACTCATTGTCTTCGTAGTTAATCTAGAACCGATCTTGCTGTATCCATATTTGCTGTGTTCGCCAGCGTAAAAACCTGCTTCGTCGATACAAACAACGTTAGAGCTTTCTTTGTACTTGTCACAAAACATTTCTACATTTTCTTTTGAATGTCCGTAGAGAACTGTGGGAAACGCCTTCTTCCTAGAAAATCCACATTGTTTTATGTGTCTCGATGCCGTACTGATCGATAATCTCACATTACAACTCTTGCAAATTATACCGACCAAATCCTTGCATGTTATGAAGGGTTTTTCTGCAATATTATTGGATATCGTGGAACGTAAAAGCATGGACAATTCTTTCCTTTTCCGTTTTAAACGCTTACTTTTACCCACCTGATCAGCATTAACCCATCTATGTAGTGAGCTCTTGGACACGTTGTATATATTACAAACCTTCCTCAGACTCCTCAAAACATATTTGTAGTGAACCACGGACCTGTATCTGGTTTCAGGGGATATCATTCAAATTATATTGAGTGTCCCAAAATTATTTGAGAACAACTGTATGGCGTCCTTCAGTGAGAAGTTGGGGGCCAGGTCGCTGACGGTGAGTGGCAAGCCCACCAACGGGTCTGTGTTGTGTTCCTCAATGTGCCTCACAATGTTGTTGCGTTCATAGGTGTAGCCGTACTTGGTCACAACCGGGTAAGTCAAGCTCAACAGGGTCTTCTTTCCCGACTTAGGTCACAATGTTGTTGCGTTCATAGGTGTAGCCGTACTTGGTCATAACCTCGTACGTGATGTGGCAGCAGAAGGGGCGCGGTGGTACGGGCTGCGCCTCAGCGCAGCGGATGCGTGCGATTATGGTGAAGCAGCGGGTCTTTAACCCATTACAAGCACTGTCATTGATGGGTGTCCTCGCCTCCGCCTTCATGTCGTTGATGGCCTGCGTGATCCGGCTGGCTTGGTCGGCCGGGGTGTAGAGGTGCCCTATCTTCGTGAAACCAGCTCTGAGGAATACCGCCAGCGTCTTGTCGCCGGCGAGTGAAGGCACATCCGTTAGTGCGTCATCCATGGTCACACAGTACACCTTGTTTTCCTCCCATGGAGGAGCCATCTGTTTATACTGGGTAAGGAGGTAGGTACACGGCTTGCCAATGTCCTTATCTTGATGTTTTTCAGAATCATTATGCCCCTGCCGTTCTACATACAGTTGTTCTCAAATAATTTTGGGACACTCAATATAATTTGAATGATACAGTCAGAGACAGAATTTGTGGGACACCCTTACCGGTGACCCTTGAACCCAATTGATTGGGTAGGTCAGCTAAAGGTTTTGTATCAAAGTCCCAATCCTTCGTGTCCTTCATCCCGTATTTCAGCATTTAAGCTGGCCCAGAGGATAACAATTGTAAGCTGCTAACTGACCCAGGTGGGTCGGTTGGTTGAGTGCCCACATTTGCCTCTCCGGAAACTGTGGTTTTTGGGGTGGGCGATGAGGAGGGCACACAAAATGCCCCCGGTCGCTCTTTCCCGTCCATCCACGTCGTCAGAAGCAGAAGAAGGTTCTTTGCAGCGTTCACGTCTCGGTTCCAGGTTGCACCACAGCGCACATTGGATGATGCGCTTTTGACACTGTTGCGACAGTGCAGTACTTTGTGGACCTTGACGTTCTTCACCACCGTCTTCTGCTTCTCAATCGTTGTTGTTGTTGTTGTAGGAGCCCCGTTGATGAGGGCGGAGGGCTCGTTTTGAACTCTGCTCCAGACGACGCTGTCTGCCTTCATGTTGACGAGCTTCTGGAAGCAGCCGTGGCAGGTACAAGACGTGTTGCGTTCGTCGACGTTTTTGAACAGAACATTCTGACGACGTGAAAGGCACTTCCTGATCTCTTTCACGGGTCCAGAACACGAACGACTGATGCCATAGCCCTGGTTGGACCAGTTGCCGAAGCCAACAACGGTTTTCTTCTGTGCTTTTGGAGCAATCACATCGCATACCTTTTCAATCGTCTTCTGTTTGCCCACATATCGAAAGAATCGCATCGATCGGTAACCTCTGTTGGCTCGGTGTTGAAGGAGGGTTGGGAGCGCGCTAAGGTAACCTCTGACATGGTCCTGCATGTCGTGCATACTGCTCGTAGTCGGCGATGGAATGGACTTCACGAGGTCTTGCGTATCGGCGTTCCATTTGTTTGTGCGACGATTGCTGGTATTGTACCCAGCTGCTTCGCTAAAGCGGGCAGAGCTGAACGACTCGACTCGACCGTCAGAAGATGCTATAGTGACGATATCTGTCATGCCCGGGTCGATACCGACACGCAGCGCACCCTGGCGCAAAGAAGCGTCTTGGCAGTCTTCGAGACTTGCGTCTTTGGGATACCCTGCATTATCTCCTCCTCCTCCTTCTCCAGAGATATCTTAACCCACCTGATGATTCATTTGGACGGAGACCCCTTTGCCGTCGCTGAGTATTCGGTTGTCAAAGCGAGACCTTTTCGTCTCAAGTCCTTGGACATTGAAGTACTTTCTCCACAACATGGAATGATTTTCGTGACGTCCATCGCCACGGACGATCTCGAGCGGCGAATCGCCCATGCTGAGAAGCTTCATGAATGTCATGGACGATATGGGGACGTAAGAAATGGTGAAGCCGCTCTTGCGTGGAAGGATACTGAACAGACGGGGGCGTTTTTTTGTTGTTTTCTCTTTTAGATCCGCTCCCAACTCTGTAAGCACGTGATGAAACAGTCTCATTGTCAGGTGCGCTCGAGTGTTGAACTGCTTCCCCCTTGGTAGCGGCAAGAGATCTCTCAGGCGTCTGACAACGTCTTTGATGAGGTTCGCATGCACGAGACCCGCTGGGATGATTTTGTCGATATCCGATTCAGGATACTGGACCACTGCCTTGACAATCTTATTGAAATGTTTCTTCAACGAGGGATGTTTCAAGCGCAGGTGCTTGATTACAACCCTGTCCACGTTTGCCCAGACGCTGTTGCATGCCATCGTCGCCATTCGTATTGAGACGTCTGCGATTACCTGTCCCCATTGACGAACGTCCACCTTTAAGTAGCCTGCAGGCCTGAGAGCGTCGAAAGCAACCATGCTATCCTTCAAGCTTTGTCCCAGCGTATCCTTTCGAACGTTGGATGTCGAGACAGCAAGGATGCACCTGTAATAAAAGTTTCGATCCAGGTGCGGCAACTGCTTCACGTCAAAGTCTACATCATCGAGGCATCTGGTGATATGAAAATTTGCGAATAAGTATGCCTCTGCAACTGCGTGGTTGATTACGAGTACCATGCTTTGGATCCTTGAGCAGATTTGCTGCCTTGATACATCCATGCACAGAGAATTAAGCGTCTTCTTGACCACCATGATGTCCAGATCGTCGTCGTCATCTCCATTGTTTGTCACCACCCCCATCGAGATGGAGGGAGGGTGTGTTCGTTTCTTGTCGTGATATCCTAATGAGCCACAATTTTCCTTATACCATAGTACACGCACGTTATCATGATTGATGCAGAGGTCAGACACCGCGAGGTTGTTCACTACAAATACTACAATCGGACTTGTGAAAAGTGGGTGACTCTAACGACAAGGTGTCCCACTTTCAAATGTCCTTAGCTGTATGGGCTTCATTGCATGTGCATGGACGTCCGTTATCGCAACTTGCACTCTTGCCATGCGCATCAATGGATGTCACAACGTTTGATGCTCTCACTTTTACTTGCAGGTGCCACAAAAATGAAGGGAAAGGTGCGTGCTATCGATGGTCCACAAGAAAATTTGAAGCCCATACAGTTGTTCTCAAATAATTTTGGGACACTCAATATAATTTGAATGATATCCCCTGAAACCAGATACAGGTCCGTGGTTCACTACAAATATTTTTTGAGGAGTCTGAGGAAGGTTTGTAATATATACAACGTGTCCAAGACCCCCCAACGTTGCCAAAACGCGACGATCTGCAGTCTGGATGATTATAAGGTGTGTCCCACTTTATTTGAGAACAACTGTAAAGCATTGCATCACAATCATTCTAAACGACATGGACGATATGCAGATTCATGAGGTCACGCGGCAGGAGGAGTTTGACACTCAGCTCTCCGGATCTGTCGTGCGAGTCATCTTCTCCATGAAGCAGAACTATGAGGCAAGCATGGACTTCACTTGGTTGGACCGGTCCTACACTTTCAATGTCACTGCTTGGCGCTCCGCTGGAATGGACAAGTTCATCAAGCTCTTCCACCAGTACTGTGCACGGCATGCAGATGAGTATGGGGAGATTGTTCTACTGGAGGATGGCAGGGTGGATATGAAAATGGATACAACCAAGAAGGGCAACATGGTGCTACAGGGTTGCAAGGATGTCATGGTGTGCGTGGACAAGATTGTGAAGATGTATCAAAGCTCTATCATGGATTATGCCATGTGGTACCGTGTAAACCAGCGAGTAGACAGTGATTATAGCTCATACATCACATTACGTGCATGCCACTGCATTGTGCACAGTGAGCTTATGTCACCTCAAGTGCCCCGCACACTGGTGAAGTTTTGAATCGCAACGCTCGAGCTAACTCACGATGGCCGTATCGATTATGATCTTGATGGTGTGGCAGTAGATGCGATGTTTCCTTTGTAACAGCAAGGTTTCAACATCCGAGGAGACAACCTCGCTAAAAAACACAGAGGTGCCTGGTGGCTATGTTGGGTTCAATCCCCATTCTCTCTATTCTCTATTTGAAAGGCATTTTGAAGAGTCCCTTTATTACTTTTTTGATGTTAACTCCGCTTGATGAAGGATTCGCGCGTGGAACACTTCGAAGATTGAACAACTCTTGGCGAATGCTTGTGTACATCTTCGATTCGCGCGTGGAACACTTCTTTTGGGGGGGGGGGGTGTTTTTCCCTCTTGTGTGAGTGAGTCTTCCTCATCCGGTAGGAAAGTAGGCGAGGTATTGCCCGTTTGGGCAAAGTCCCTATATATACTATATATACTATTACTACTTTATCTAAATAGGTATTACTAACCCTACTTCCCTACCTGTTGCTTTCAAAATGGGTGTGAGTGAGTCTTCCTCATCCGGTAGGAAAGTAGGCGAGGTATTGCCCGTTTGGGCAAAGTCCCCTATATAACATTAGGTTACACCGCAAGGTGTGCCGTACACGAAGCGGTTTCATTTAAGTATTCCGTTGACTGTATAAGAAAACAATAACTCAATAAATAAAAAAACTTCAGCATGACAGAACTGTACATGTATGCAAGCCATTCAAACCAAGGAATTGTCCTTCTGCATGATTTGTTGGATCAACCTACAAATCTTACATCCCAAGAAGTATCATTGTTCAGTAGTGTTCCAGGTGTACACAAACATCTGTCATATCTAATGCACATACCTACTCAAGTACTTTTAGAAGGCTCTACGCGTGTTCTTATTTGCAACATGTCCACTGTGCGACATAGAACTGCTAAAGCCGCTGCTGCATCAAATCTTCCGTGCAACCATGAAGTCAAAGCTTTTATTCAGATGTGTGCACAACTAGAATTGTGCATCAACAAAAGCATAGGCACCACCCAAACATTCGGCGAACCCACCAAATGCAACTAAGCACATCTTTTCCCTTATCGACCAAGTTGATCAATATTTTAACCTGGGCATCCTCTTCGTTCTTTCGCCTCTCTCCCATTTCGCGTTCAGCTTCTTCAATCCTCGACATGCAGATGAAATCCTCTTCTCCAACACCATAAGTTGCTTTGCGAGAGTGGTACTCTTGCATCTCAAAGGGAACGCCGGTTTCTTGTGGAGAAGGGGGTTGTCGAAAATTGAGACTCGACATTCTGCAGGGACATGTTTATCGTAAAAGGTTTGAAATGTTGCAGAATGGAACGATTAGAAAAGCTTTTCCATACAGCTAGGGACATTTGATTGTGGGACTATCAACGTAGGGCCCCGGATTCTGAGTGCTACAATGTGGACCGAGACAAGTTTCTTCCGGATGGAGTGGACTTTCATCAGGACACGATGTTGGTCTTTATGCCTGAGCTGCCAGACCTTTACCCGAGTTGTTTCCGATCTATGTCAAACAATAGGAAGGGGAAGAAACATGTGCACGGGCTGCATTTTTCACTGTATCCAACTCAACGCATGGAAATCAAGGCGCTGAATGCCAAGGTTTAAGAGTTGAGGCACTTCAGGTGTCCAATGTACGAGCTTGCGACACCTGAAGATCAGGGGGGAGGTATCAACGCAAACAACAGCGACGAAGGTGGCCGAGGGTTGAACCAGATTCCCCTTCAAACTTGCCCCCCATCGAGCAATTCCATGCGTTTGGTGTGCGAAGCGCTTCATGCCCACTCAGGGAGCAGCAGCACATCGCCCAATGAGGCCCTGATGTGCTATTTGCTCCTCCATGACATCGGAGCTAGGGACTCTCCCCTAAATACATTATTGTATGACTCTTGGAGAAGCCGGCTGGTGTACAAGGCTTTGTGCGGCTGTGACACAGATACATGCGCCATCTCCAATGCGGGCGGAGTGTGGGCTGGCATGCGGCCGCTCTTGGAAGCGGTGTTGCCCTCATACCTACATGTCGCGGATGACACCGATGACGAAGACGAGGACAAAGATGGCATTGATGGCACTTCAAGCGAACGGGTAACGGCCATGATAGTTTAGGGTTTCGCTCCGTTTTCCACTCAAGGCACCACACGTGCTCATTTCAACAAAAAAATAAGAATCATCAATCCATCAATCAATCATCCCTATTTCAAACGTGTTCACGTGAACACCTCTGAAAAGACTCTCCATCTTGGGAAGAAGAATTATGTCAACAATGTTTGCCTTGCCATCAAAATAATAAGCGGCAATGTATATAGAAATATGCATGAAAAATACGTTCATGCGATATGCACGTTGCGATGTGATCGATTCATCGATTGGTTTCGATCGCATCCTAAAAACATATGCTGGCCTCTGCAGATAATGGACTGGGGTGACGTGTTTCCAGATCTGTACGACGTTCTGGACATCGATGAGGGTGCTTCTGACCAGGAAATTCTGAGGGCGTTTCGCATTCAAGTGGTCAGGGTTCATCCGGACAAGCTAGGTCCGTTGGCATCTGAAGGCGAACGAACAGCAGCCGCCACCCGCACACGAGTTATCCTGCAAGCGAAGATTGTGTTGCTGAACCCCGACAGCCGCAAGGAATATGACAGTGAGCGGCGAAGGAGAATGCAAGGGGAGCAGCAATCCAGGTCTGGTTTTAGTGCGCCGGAAGAGGCGTCTGCTAGCATGGCGCATGTTTGGGAGGTCTGGGCCAATGTTGTTGTAGAGGGGTTTGCCAAGCAGTTTGATGCAGGAGCTCGAGGCGAGCGCTTGGTGCAGCTGTTGGGAACGATTCTGCCGCCAACCATAGGGGTGGGTTTGGGTGGGGAGAGAGGCCTCAAGCTGGGGCTGACACTGGCTACTGTCTTCAATACCGGAGGCATTTCGGTGGTCGTGAAGGCGCTCTCTGCCGAGGACCAGAAGTTGTTTTTCCAGGCCATGGAAGTGTTGTGTACCAAAATACCTTGAGTGGGTTACTGTCGCTGTCCTTGACAATTCAGTTTGCTCAAGCTAAAATATCATTGCACGTGACCAATAATTCCCGATGTAGCATAAATATTTTAATTACAGTAAAGCTTTGAAAATGAGGGAGGGAGGCACGTCAAGCTGAACCACAGGGCTTGTAGAGGACGGAATCATTAGAGTCGATTAATATGCGTGTGAGTGAGTCTTCCTCATCCGGTAGGAAAGTAGGCGAGGTTTTGCCCGTTTGGGCAAAGTCCTGTATATATACTTACCCTTCCTTTTAATGAACAATGAGCCGTATCCAATCACATCCGTATCTATGTGACATCTGACATTGACATACAACTCAGCAACCAGTTTTCGATGGTCGTGCCTATGGGGTACATTTGGCATGACCAACATAGATTACAAGTCACCAATATCATCAAGGATTCAATTGCTCATCTGGTCCGTGAGTTGCGTCACACACGCGGGGCCTCAGCTACCTCTCATTCTGTTTACATCAGGCTCCCATCGGGGGTGATGCCACGAATAATGATCCCAATCACTCTGGTGTCCAACGAAAACTCATAACTACGTTTCTGAAATTGGAGATGTCTGTGATAGGCGTTGGCCAGGTAGAGAACCCATTATTCACAGGATGTGCCAGCCACATTGTAACCCGATGTCTCCAGTCATCGATAGCCTCTGATATTGTTCCTCCTAGGCCCCCCTGACATGCCAACAGAGACTCTTCCGCAGTTCGAATACCACAAATGTAACATGATATAGGACTACTGACGTCTGTCTTCTGAACCATTACTATGTACGTTGGTGGCATTTTCTTAGATAATTGGTTTGTTCTCAAATGTTGTTCTCAAATAAAATTAGGATCCAACAACGCAAAAATGAGAAGCCTGGGGTCCCACTTTGTCATATTATGACATCAGGCGGATTTGAAGGAACCCTGGCCTGGCGGTGTCTTTTGTCTTGTCTTGTCCTGTCTTGGCCCATGGGAATTCTTGATTATCAAGATTGGCCCCAACACCAACAAAACCTATGGACCTTGGGTGCAGAAGAGTCCAAATGGGGAGGGCGCATACACGATCACTTTGACAAAGATTCTCGAGCTTGATGATTTGGATAACGTGTGGGCCTTCAGCATCACCTCAGAGGATGGAGCCAATGAGGTTGTCCGTGTCACACTTGCCCACTATTGTGACATGGAAACTACCCACTTGGCAGTGCAGCACAACGGTGGGGCTGTGCCTGTGAATGTATTTCCAGAACCAGGCACATTTGCAGCTAGTTGGAATGCATACGTGGCCTTCAACATCTTCACCCAGTCAGATCCGTGATGGTCATGATACTGACTGAGTTGTAAGATGGTGTCTCGACCGGCTAGGGGAATGCTGCACGGGTGAGAGACAGACACGATGACTGCACGAGCTTTCGACTGCAGGGCATTGTGTAACAATTGGCGGCCTTGTACATTAAAAAGATGGATGTCATCAAATGCTAGCACATTGAAACCGTCAAGTGAAGGAGATTCTGATTCAGACAGTTTACACAACGTTGCCTCTGGTGTATGTAAAGCATGGTACTCCTTGTTATGTTCTGTCATGACCAATATTAGAGTGGTTGGTGCATGTTGAGCAATAAGTTGAGTGATAGCGTGACTCTTCCCAGTTTCCCTGCGCCCTAAAATGTACTTTACTTGTGGCTTACAAGTTGTCTGTGTGATGCTCATTTACTCACCTGACTAGGGAATTTGTTTATAATAAACGCAACCAACCAAGCTACAGTCGGGGTAGCGGGTCCGCGGAGCGGGACAGTAGAATTGAGCTTCTACAGTCGGCGGAACAGTTAAATGAAACATCCCAAAAAACGGTATAAGGCGGGGATATATTGTATGAGTGGATGGTCCTATAAAATGACCCGTCCAGCAAAGAAACCTCCTTTCATGACGCATTGCACAACATCAACAAAGACCCCGTGTTCTTTTGGGCCACGGTATTGGGGAAGAGGCGATCGCTTAAGTGCGGCTGGTCCTTCAATGGACACTCTCGAAAGTACCGACAAAAGAACGATACGGAGTCTGCAGGATGGAGAGCCGTGATCTAAAAAAGAACCACGATATTCTCGTTAACATCTTGCAATTTGTTGATTCAAAATCGTTTTGGTGTTCCACTGCCCCGTGGGTTGCTACACCATAAGGTCACACCATACGGTGTACCGTACACTCCAGAAAGCGGTTTCATTTAAGTATTCCGTCGAGTGTAACTCGCAACGTGATCAGATGGGGTGCCGCAGGGACTCGAATTAATGAAGGGCTCTGAAGACTGCCGTACACGAAGCGGTTTCATTTTAATATTCCGTTGACTGTACCATTGAGCTACAGACTTCTGGCTCATGATCAACTTGCTTGGACTGTCCTTTGATTGCATGGACTGTCATTGTCTTGCAGCTTGCTTTGGACCCCTAAGTCCACCCGGGCAGTGGTGCGTCGCCGGTTATTGTGGCAATTATTCACGTCCATGTATTTGTATTCCATGCAGGGCACATGACATCTGTGTCACTAAATGAGTGGAGCCCTACCCCGGGCACTTTCATGTATCGCGTGGACGCTCGCAATGAGGTCTAGGAGCATGGTGGATTTGTGTTCCCATCATCACAAACAGTGTACTTCACATGAGCTGGGGGTCTTCACTTCTGGGTCGACCTGGCCAATGCAGTTATGTATGCACAGCAAAACAACATGAATTTTTTTTGGGCATGTGCCCGTGTGCCAACTGATGCAGTCATATGTTGGAGTAGGGAGCTCATGGCAGCGCAGGCTGTGCTCAGTGTGCCGACGTTGGTGCTTCAGGTGGAAGGATACCTACCACCACGGGCTCGCCGTGATGAGCTGGTCCTACCCGGCACTCCTGGCAATGTGTACAGCCCTGACCTTGTCCGCATCAATGTTTGAACACTGGGCACATGGGCTTTTTCATATCGGGTGCATGGATGGCACTGTAAAGCGTTTTGCCCTCTCGTCGCACGTCTACTATCACTTGTTGGTCAGAATTGATGTACATTAGCATGTGAGCATTCTTACATGGAAGCGGGATGCTAAGCGACATTTGCAGGGGATAGAATGCGGCGCTAGCCAACACCGAATTTACAAAAGATACGTGCTCTAACTGAGGCTCCGACATACGTGACATGTCTTACATGTATACTTCAATCCATGATTTAATACGCCAAAGACAAGACGCGCATCTACCACCAATCTGATATCGATCTGATGTTGGTAGTCTAACACAAATCTAATGTCGGATCTACACTCTATGGGGGTATTTACATGGGAATCGTGATTCTTATTTTTTGTTGAAATAGTTGTTGTTCCCAAGATGGAGAGTCTTTTCAGAGGTGTTCATGTGCACACGTTTAAAATAGGGATTGTCCAGTGTGTTGTTCGTAGTAGTTCTTGTGGCAGCGTCACGCCCCTCTCCGAGAGGACCTTTATGCAGGTCCTGCTGTGCATGGCCATTCCCTGCATGGCCCTGAATGTGACTGAGCCTGCACTGCGTCATGCCCTTCGGTTCCCCGACTTCACTCGCCACAAGAATGTCCTCCGCTTCCTTGATGAGCGGTGCATTTCCACTAACCCCGGCGATCTGCGGTCGCATATCGCCACGACCCCAGGCATGTACAACGCTTACGTCACGTTCTGCGATGAGGAGGGGCTACAGGCGACTGTTTCTGACGTTGTCGAGCTTGAGCAGGTCGTCCAGGAGTGCGGTCTGGACACTAGGTACACCCTGCAAAAAGCTATGCAAAAAGCTATCCCTGAAGACATCCTGCTGATTGAGTCCCAATTCCTCTTGCACCTGATGCAAGAACAGAGCGTCTCGCCCCCCCGTATCGATGATTCTGTGAGCTTCACTGCGGCCACCTTGTTCTCCATGTTCAATGACTGGCTATCCCCGATCCCTGGTTCTTATAAACATGAAACCACCTTGATCAAGTTTGGTCTCAAGATGTCCAAGCTTGGTTTGAGTGGCGTCTCCAAGCGCCGCTGCAACACGGGTGCTGTTTACTCTTTCTGCATTACGGATGTCATCAATGACATGCGCGAGAAGAAGATGTGGCCGTCCGCGTATGATGCGGTATTGGGTCAGTCTGCTTGAGAAATCCTCCGTGGCGTGTGGGCAACAACATCATCACTGGAATAACCTGGAAGACTGTGATTTAACTAACGTGTGAGAATGAATGAATGAATGAATGAATGAATGAATGAATGAATGAATGAATGAATGAATGAATGAATGAATGAATGGATGATGACGATGACGAGCAACAACAATACCAATAATAAGAAAGCGGATGCTTGCGCTGCTGCTGCTTGTCGCGTTATTCCGATACGTTCCTTCGTCTATCCTCATCCGTAGGGCCAGTAGTGTCCTTTTGGACAAAGCTCTCTATACAGTCTCCGACTGTACTAGTAATACTTCCCTACCTTTTTGTTCCAAACCGATGGCGTTAGCTACGACACGTTTTTCAGTCCCCCTTTAATATGCGTGGGATCAGTCAGTGAGTCAGCAGCTCAATTCCACTGTCCCGCTCCGCGGGACCCGAGATTCCCCCCTTCAGAATTCCCATAGTGTTTTCAAGCAGAAGTCTGCTTGAGACGTCCCTTTTGTTTTCAAATGGGTCATTGGTACACTTCCTCATCCGGTCTTTTTGAATTTGTATACGGACCCCCCAAGCCGCATTTGGGTTGTTGCTTGGCTGATGGTGCCACATGGGATCAGTCAGTGAGACAGCGAAATCACAGTGTTCTGTGCTCGAGTCTAGTCGACATGATCCGCCGTCCGAGGTCTGCTCTCGAAGCTTCCTTAGAGTCGAATGTTTCGTGTAGGGAATCCCCCTTCAGAATTCCATAGTGGTGTGAAGCTGTGCCCTGCTTTAAAACACTTCTTAATCTATAATATCGCTGCGTTGTCACCGGTCTGATGTTAACTCCGCTTGATGGCCAAGTGGTAGGGTTGAAGGACTGGAGCTGGTCTAGTTGAAATGGTGGCGCAAGTTCGATTCGCGCGTGAAACACTCCTTTTTGTGTGTTGGGGTGTTTTTCCCTCTTTTGTTCGTGTGTTCGGGCGTGACCCGCAATAGCGTACTGCAGTTGCATGCATCGATGCTATGTTATAATGATTACATGTTTCGCCGTGATGCGAGCGGTCGCCCTGTGTGTGACTAGACTCGACAGGTTCCGCCGTCCTTGATGAGGGACTAGACAGGTTCCGCCGTCTGTCCCCCAAAAACCGAGTGTAAACAACTTTTTCCAGAAAACCGAGTGTAAACAACTTTTTCCAGAAAACCGAGTGTAAACAACTTTTTCAGAAAAAACCAGTGTGCTTCATCTTCTGTTTCTGTTTCTGTTTCTGTTTCATCTTCTGTTTCTGTTTCATCTTCATCTTCATCTTCTGCTTCTGCTTCTGCTTCTGCGAAAATGAGTGTGCTTAATGCGACGTCCGCTTGGTTGCGCTCGCATCCCCTGCATGTCGGCAACAGCGTTTTGATCCCCCTACGCCCTGGCAAGAAGCAGCAGCTTGTTTCCCACAAATTGCCGGGTCAGTGGGACTGGTCTGATGGACGATGACAGTGTTCCTCCCTTTGCGTGTGTACTCAGATGTTTGTCGATCGTCGTCGACAGTGTTCCTCCGTTTGCATGTGTTCGTACATACGTGTGTGTTGCTTGCATTGATTCATTGATTGATTCATTGATTCATTGATTGATTGATTGATTCATTCATGCATGCGGCCTTAGCAAGAAAGCAGATTCGCGTTCTCCTCTCGCTACGAATTCGAGGGAGGATCATATTGTTGAGGGGCATTGTGAACTGAGGTGAGCGAGGGGTCTTGCTGGCCGGTGTTTAGCTTGGTGTTCATTAGCATGTATCACACGGGGGCTCCCCCGCTTGTACACTCGCTCCACCCCTAGATAGGATGCATGGGGATGCACAGATCTGCACTGGCCGCATGGGCTGCATGGAACAGACTGCACTGGGAATGGTATCTGCATGGAACTGAATGTGGAATCTGAATTCAAAGACTTGTTGAGCTGCAATTGCCTTGTTCAGCTCCTGCTGTGCGTCTGCAAGCTGAGCGCTGACACCGCCCTCGCGTGCTTTCCAATATTCCAATTCGAAACACTTGCGGAAGTATGACGCAGTGGCAGAAGATACGCACTCCGCAATCATGCAACCAATGTGTTTGAGCTCAAACACGGTGTGATGTGACGGTGCGATAGACTTTCTGCTTGATCAACAGTGTCTTGGAGGGGGGGGGGGGTATTGCATGCGCTCTGGTTTGTGAAGCATGAGGCTGCATTGACAACCATGCCAATTTCTTTCGCAGATGGCACAAGTTCCAACGGCTCAAGAAGTGTCAGAACTTGCTGATGGAGGTTTTATCGAGCATGGAGGAAGCATTTGGTTGAAGGGACGACGTACTGATGGGGGGCAGATAGTTTTTATGTGCCCGTTCTGCTTCTCATCTTACAACAAAGATGGCTCACCAAGAGCAAATGCGTCTAGGTTGACTCATAGACATGGGGGGCTTGGTGAGCAGGATGGCACTTTCATTTCAAGGGCACCCCATTGTCACACCAACCAGAGAGAGTTCAAGATCCTTGTAGCATAGTCCACGTCTTCCTGGATGTATTCAATATGTGTTTGTCCCACACACATATTGAATCCACATCAATACTCAGTATCCAGCATCCATCAGTATTGTTGTATTCCTGGTAGTAATTGGATGGAAGACGACTCAATCCTGTAAAATATATGCCTGTGTAATCATCTTGCACCTTTCTCCAATCGATTTCATAAGAGTACCCTGGAAATCGGTAATGCTCAATAAACAAGGAAAGTTCTAATGGATTAGACATATCCACGTGAAGTATCCGGTTTGTGGGCTGAATGGGCGACCACGGAAAGGAACAAATAACTTCTTCAGGAATCTGCATTATGCATTTGTATCGGAGTGATGTGTCTCCTACGAAGGTACTCCATTCGCCTGGTCTTGACAACCAAAACCCTATTGGCTTTAATCTTGGTGTTTGCTTCTGTGTTTTAAAACTCTCAACAGGCAGATGATGGCTGATGTGCTCAAAAATCATGAACCTCATTAATGACGAATATTTTGATGTGCTTGATCGTTTGTGAATTCATACACACAAACCTTTTATACCGTTGAAACACACCAAACGCCGCGCACCCTTTTTTCGAAAACACCATGTAGTGAATGCACAGTGAATGCAGTTGCGTCCGTCGGCATCGTTTCGGCACCTTGTTCAGTCGGATAATCCAATTGCGTGGTTTGGTCTGGTACATTTTGCTTACTCTCATCCTGTTTACACCATAAAACATGTCAGATCCGTAGATCTTCACACGAGTCCGCGTTCAATTCAATTCCTTGCTTGCTTGACATCTAAGCAGGTTGCTGAACATTCCACCCGCATGTCGTCGGTTTTTCAAGCAGTGGTACCCAAACTCATACTTCATACTTAAGTATGACTTCGGGAACCAATTTAACACTCACATATGTCTCAAGCAGACGTCTGCTTGAGACACATTCCCCCCATGCCCGCATCACGTATCGTCAAGCAGGTCAGATCCGACACGTGTTTATGCGAGTCCGCAGCTGAATTCCCCTGCCCCACTCCGTGTGTCCCTCTCATACTCCCGACATATATTGTCAAGCAGAGGTCTGCTTGAGACGACACGTGTTCCCCATGCGCCCATGAAAATACGAGTGTAAACCGACCTGTCATCAGATCTGCCACGTGTTTTCGCGCGCCTCGAATCTTCACACGAGTCCGCAGCTGAATTCCAGTGCCCCACTCCCGACATAGTTGTCAAACAGACTTTCTATTCATATCACAATAATCACCTTTCAAAAATTACAAAACTTACAAAATAAATTAAACTTATATTGATTGAGGATGAGAACAACCATGTTGTAGGATGTTAATGATAATGATTGGGTTTCCCTGAATTTTGTTATTTTTGTAATTTTGTAATTTTGGGATGGGGAGGACCATAGCACCGGTGGCGGATGATAATGAGGATGGGTCAAGTAGTCTGCCGCTGGAGACCCTCGCACCAACACTGGGGCTGTTTACTATTTCTGTATTAAGGATGTCCTCGATGCCATGCGTGAGAAGATGTGGTTTGATTGATGAATAATGCTTCTGGTTGTCGGTGCCGTCGATGACTTGCTTGTGCAATGCCATGTGCCCCATACACCAGTCCTCTCGTTAAGCACACGCCTCCCTCGTTAAGCACACGCCTCTCTCGTTAAGCACACGCCTCCCTCGTTAAGCACACGCCTCCCTCGTTAAGCACACGTCTCCCTCGTTAAACACACTACGCCTACTGCCAACGAAATGTCGTTGTGGGTTCTTTGGTCGCGTCACTCAACGCGTAATGAGTACCCCCTTGATTTCTATCAGGTTCAGCAGCTGATATTACCGTAAACCATATAGGTAGTGATTAGATTACAAGTGTGTATAGTTATATATATATTGTATATAAAATGAAGTATATATAGATCGTTATAATTACATTATATAGGGAGGGTTCCAGGTACCAATCACCTGTCAACTCTACACCGCTCCGGCAATCAATGTAATAAATAATGTAATGGTTTCTACGCCTTCTGTCTACGAAATGTCGTTGTGGGTTCTTTGGTCGCGTCACTCAACGCGTAATGAGTACCCCCTTGATTTCTATCAGGTTCAGCAGCTGATATTACCGTAAACCATATAGGTAGTGATTAGATTACAAGTGTGTATAGTTATATATATATTGTATATAAAATGAAGTATATAAAGATCGTTATAATTACATTATATGGGGAGGGTTCCAGGTACCAATCACCTGTCAACTCTACACCGCTCCGGCAATCAATGTAATATAAAATGAAGTATATATAGATCGTTATAATTACATTATATAGGGAGGGTTCCAGGTACCAATCACCTGTCAACTCTACACCGCTCCGGCAATCAACCAATCCCTATTTTAAACGTGTTCACATGAACACCTCTGAAAAGAAGACTCTCCATCTTGGGAAGAAGAATTATTTCAACAAAAAATAAGAATCATCAATCCATCAATCAATCATCCCTATTTTAAACGTGTTTACATGAACACCTCTGAAAAGAAGACTCTCCATCTTGGGAAGAAGAATTATTTCACCAAAAAATAAGAACTGCAGAATTCTTCCGGAGGAATGTCTCACATGTTCCCCCCTCCGTTTACACTCGTTTTTCGACAGCCGCCGCCGCAAGCCTCCGTGCGGTGTGTCGTGTGGAGACAGATGGGAGTCTGCGAAAGCCGCCGTGGCGTATGGACAACACCACTAAACCCTTTAATCAATCCCATCTATTGACGGTGGTGGGAGTCAGCAGCTGAATTCCACTGTCGCCTGCCCTTCCCCCTTTAGAAAAACCCGTTCGCCCCATGCGTGTGATCAGACAGTCATCAGCTGAATTCCACTGTCCCGCTCCGCGGACCCGCGATCCCCCTTTAGCGGATTCCCACCGTGTTGTCAAGCTGAAGCCTGCTTGAGAAGACGTGTGGTCTTCAGGACCCCTTTAATATGTTGTAGTTCTCCATCAACCACCGGGATGCATCATAAGATGCATTGACGCAGCTTCCAGCAAAGGCGTAGCTGCTGCGCTTCTCCTTGAATGCCTGCACGATTGCTACTTTGGTCAGCATTCCTGTATTATTCTCATCCACTCTCTGTCAAGTGAGTGGCAATGCCTGCAGCATGTCCCAGCAAGTGCGGCATTTTAGCTGTGATTGAGTTGCAATCCCAACATCTTCTTTATAATATCAATGTTTAACCATCCAATGCATCAATCCTCATCTTGGCGCGGCATCCCATGTATTCACTGTGCGAACCTGCAGCTGAATCCCTTTCCCCGCTCCACGGGGCCCGCGCCCCCCCCCCCCCCCCTTCAGAAACTCAACATGGTTCTCAAGCAGAATCCTTGCTTGAGACATGCGTCTTCTTTGGAGGACCTGACCACAGTGGTCGGAATTAGAAACGCGTCGGTATCACACCGTGTGCGACACCCCATGCGGTGCAATGAGAAAAAATAAATTCAGGCCAAAATATCTCACGTGTTACAACAAAAACATATATTTGAGACCAGGTTCTAAGAAATTGTTGGCACATCGTGCCGCGTTTGTTGCTCTGTACATAAAGTACTCTTTAAGGTAAATGGACATTCGGATATTGAGTTCAATCCATCCCGAACAGACCAAGCCAGTGAACTACTATCGTGATGTACAAGTTCAAGATCAGATCGCTGAGCTAGGATGGATGTTTGGACTGTCCCGCAATGACTCGGGGGCACGTCTAACTGAGTACATGCTGCCATACCAGCATGGAATTGCATGCAGTCCGTGCTCAAACACTGGGCCGACCTTGCCGAATTTGGACCAAACTACCATGCTATTGGATCCGGCACCACCACCTTGCAACACTCCAAAGTGTTCCACTCTTTCGGTGCATTCCAGTCGGTAAAATACAGCATCTCCAACCTGCATCAACAACAAAATGGTGTTGTCTAAACAACTGGGCTGTACATACTGCTGATCAGAAACGATTGCAGCCACACACAACAAGTCCCAAGTGACCAACCAAAAGGGGTGTACAAGCAACCTTGTAGTCATCTGGATCCACGGGGTGCCATGTCGTCACATCAGGTGGCAATGTCGACCCCGTTTTGTGCTCCACGTACTGCGAGCATTCGCCCATGAAGTTCTGCTCGCTCGCTGGCGCAAGCCTATACGGCTTTGACTCAAACCATGCCTTCAATTGAGAGTCTTTGATGGCCGTCCCACTCATTTGTACAGTCGGAGACGCAATTTGTGGGACACCCTACCGGTGACCCTTGAACCCAATGGGTAGATCAGCTAAAGGCGAGCACATATTTTTGCCCTTCATCTCTGTATTTCAGCATTTAAGCTGGCCCAAAGGATAACAAGGCAAGCTGCTGACAAACCCAGGTGGGTCGGTCGGTTTAGCGCTCACACTCGCCTCTCTGGAAACTGGGGTTTTAGGGGGGGGCGAGGGAACACAGAATACATCCGGTCGCTCCACGTTATCAGAAGCAGAAGAAGGTTCAGCAGCGTTCACGTCTAGGTTCCAGGTTGCACTATAGCCACATTGGATGCGCTTTTGACACTGTTGCGACAGTGCAGTACTTTGTGGACCTTGACGTTATTTACCACCATCTTCTGCTTCTCAAACGTTTTAGCCCCTTCTCCTTTGTCTGACACTACTTCTTTTTCTCATGGTGATATAATATTGCACCCACATTTCCTTTTACCCATAATCAACTTTTCAAAATAAAAGGTGTCCCACAATCAAATGTCCCTAGCTGTATGGTAGAATACTTCATGAGCACTGGAATCGGAATTCCCAGATCATTCTCACAGTACGCGAAATACTCGTTTGTCTGAGCCACGCAGACAAATGCTTCCATGGTTTGGAAAATCGCAAGACGCTCAGGGTCGGAGAAATTTAGCAGGTTGTATGCGCGTTGCATCTGGGCTGCTCGGATGATGCCGGGGGTGCACCTGACGCGATTATGGCCTGTGAGATTATGGCCTTTAAGTTAGTAAAATCGTGGTACTCTTGGAGCAGAATCGCGAGTTCCCCAAAGTGAAACTCACAAGTCGATTGCGATCTCGAAGCTTCTGAGAAATGAAATGTTGGCACGTGTTGTCATTGGGTCCGGGAATCGTTAGACTCGCCATTGCGGTCCTTGTGGTTCTCTCCCCTTCAGAAAACCAACAGTGTTGTCAAGCAGAAGCATGATTGAGAACATGCGTCTCCTTTGGAGGACCGGACAACATTGAATGTGGTTGCGTAAGACACGACACAATGAATGCTTTAATCGACGGTAACACTTAGTGTTCCCTGTGCGCCTCGAAAAACGAGTGTAAACAACACAGATCCGTACAGATTACATCCATACACACGCGAATCTATCTGTCGAACTGCGTTTTTGTCCCAGGTGGGAAAAGTCGCCCATGCAGATCTAGGTAGCCCATGCAGATCTAGTCACCCCATGCAGATCTAGGTCGCCCATGCAGATCTAGGTAGCCCATGCAGATCTAGGTAGCCCATGCAGATTTAGTCACCCCATGCAGATCTAGTCGCCCCATGCATGGGATCAGACAGTGAGTCAGCAACCATAGTGAATGAGGTTGCGAAAACCGCGACAGTGAGTCATCAGCTGAATTCCATTGCCCCACTCCGTGGGGCCCGCGGTTTTTCCTTAACAATCCCGATAGAGTTGTCAAGCAGAAGCCTGCTTGACAAGACGTGTGGTCTTCAGGACCCCTTTAATATGTGTGTGAGTGAGGTATTCCTCATCCGGTAGGGAAGTAGGCGAGGTATTGCCCGTTTGGGCAAAGTCCTGTATATATACTATATATAATATTACTACTTTATCTAAATAGGTATTACTAACCCTACTTCCCTACCTTTTGCTTTCAAAATGGGTGTGAGTGAGGTATTCCTCATCCGGTAGGAAAGTAGGCGAGGTATTGCCCGTTTGGGCAAAGTCCTGTATATATACTATATATAATATTACTACTTTATCTAAATAGGTATTACTAACCCTACTTCCCTACCTTTTGCTTTCAAAATGGGTGTGAGTAAGGTATTCCTCATCCGGTAGGAAAGTAGGCGAGGTATTGCCCGTTTGGGCAAAGTCCTGTATATATACTATATATAATATTACTACTTTATCTAAATAGGTATTACTAACCCTACTTCCCTACCTTTTGCTTTCAAAATGGGTGTGAGTGAGGTATTCCTCATCCGGTAGGAAAGTAGGCGAGGTATTGCCCGTTTGGGCAAAGTCCTGTATATATACTATATATAATATTACTACTTTATCTAAATAGGTATTACTAACCCTACTTCCCTACCTTTTGCTTTCAAAATGGGTGTGAGTGAGTCTTCCTCATCCGGTAGGAAAGTAGGCGAGGTATTGCCCGTTTGGGCAAAGTCCTCTATATATACTATATATAGTATTACTATTTTATCTAAATAGGTATTACTAACCCTACTTCCCTACCTTTTTGTTCCAATACTTCCCTTTCCTTTTTTGGTGTAACTTTTGGACTTTCATGCAACAAAAAAGCTATAGTTGGTAAGTTGTAATAACTGAAAACCAACATTAGATGTCAAGCAGAATCCTCACCTACATGAACACCTGTAACCATGTGTTCGTACTGCCTATTCGTACCGCCTGAATGGGTGTCTTCGAAAGCCACCATGTCGTGTGTACAACACCGCTTCCCCCTTTAATCTGATTGAGATCCCATCTGATCACGTTGCGAGCCGCAGCTGGATTCCCCTTCCACACTTCGTGTGGACCGCGATTCCTCTGTCGTAATCCCGATAGAGTTGTCAAGCAGAAGCCTGCTTGATAAAGCAGCGAGTCATCATCTGAATTCCACCGACATTTAATATGCATGGGAGTGAGTCAGCAGCTGAATTCCACTGCCCCACTCCGTGGGGGCCCGCGGTTTCCCCTTCACGATCCCGATAGAGTTGTCAAGCAGAAGCCTGCTTGATACGTGCAGTCCATGGGGCGTACGTCCAAGAAGAACAAAAATGTGCAGTTACAAGACACGCATTTCGCCATGCAACTATCTGGTGGGCAGATCGTGAAGGTGACATGCAACCGGGTACTGGACTACCCTCATGATGGCATCGTAAGCCGTTCTTACAGCAAGGAGTACACGGAGCGCGATGCGTCTGACGTGCTGAACAGTGTGCATGTGATCCACTTCTGCTGCGGTGACCCTTAGTCTCTATTTGACGATGGTAGTGGTAAGGCGCCGTTGGACGAGCTACGGGTGCGTGAGACGTCCCTGGCGTGGTTTGTGGCACAGGGTCGCAATCCACGCATCGAGTCCGGCCCGCCATCGCCATTCTCACCTGATGAAGTAGTGAAACGTGCTAGGGGGTGTTTGGGCGCTGCGGACTACAAGGCTCGCAAGCGTAACTGCCAGTCTTTTGCCACACACTGCTATTATGGGGTGGCCCACTCGGCTGCAGTGGTTAGGGCAGGCTATCTGATCGCAGGGGCAGTCATGGTGGGGGCAGTTGTGGTGGCTGGAGCGGTGGTAGCTGCAGCGACGCAGCTCGCCAACACGCCTTGGGTGTAACCAACGTTGATGATTTGTGACTGACATTTGCAAGTGTGGCACTTCGACGGGCTTCCATGAGTACAGTTGTTCTCAAATAAAGTGGGACACACCTTATAATCATCCAGACTGCAGATCGTCGCGTTTGGGCAACGTTGGGGGGTGCAGCAAGTTGAAGAGGTTCTCGAAGATATTCCGAGTAGCCTCTGTGGTGAACCGTTCAACCGTCTGTGTCCCCATATCAGTATCAGGGGGTGGGTTTTTCGAGGAACTTCTCGGCGTGTCTCGACGAAACGCGAGAGGTCGCTCTCTCCCAAAGACTTGGTGAAGTGTAAGCATCAGGATGTTCCTGGAAGCGTTCACATCGCGGTCCCAAGTCTTCCCGCAGTGAAGCCTACCACCGCTCTGTTGGCGTGGCGCTCTTCTTTGACTGCTTTTGCAGTGGAGAATCTTATTAATCCGCTTGCGTCCTTCTGTACATTCCCAACCTGTACCGTCTTGCTTCTTACGATAAGTGAGTGCAACCATGTTGCAAAGTCGGGACTCACAACAGCTGCATCGTTGAGATGTTCTGAACTCATCCCAATCCCTGTGCATGGCCCTGAATGTGACTGAGCCTGCGCTGCCTCCCTGGAGGAATGCGGCGTCGTCCTTGTACTTGCTTGCTTCTGCAGGGTTCACTCTGCTCATTCTCTGCACGATGCTCCTGAGCACCGGCAGCAGCGAGTCTTGCAGGTCCGTCTTCGCCCAGCAGGTCCGTCTTCGTATCTGGTTTCAGGGGATATCATTCAAATTATACTGAGTGTCCCAAAATTATTTGAGAACAACTGTATACACTTCGTTTGTAGGGGCGGAGGCTTCTCGTCCATCTTGTTGGTACAAGGCAGCGAGCCGTCTCATATGGGTCAGCGTCTGAGTGTCATCACATCGCACGGTCCGCACGCAACCTCGTGCCTCCAACCAAGCCAAGGTTTCGGGATGGCCGCAAGCAAACGCCCAGTCGGCTGCAGCTATACTACACGTGACCCCCTGTTGGCACAGCCACTTTAGCATTGCGATGTCGCCGCGGCCCGCAGCGACCATGGTCGCCACAGCGCTGCACCGAGAGGCGGTGTGGTGGTAGAGCCACTTGAGCACGCCGTCGTGCCCTCTGCATGCCGCCCAATCTGCTGCCAAGTCGGTGCACCCCCCGGCCTTGTTTGTGTGAAGCCAGGTCAGTATGGGTAGGTGTCCGTTGAGAGCGGCAAGGTCCATGGCGAACGGCGTGCACTGCTCGGACGTGTGGCTCAACAACCACTGGAGCAGTTCGACGTGGCCGTTCTGAGCTGCCCAATCGGGCGTGGTGGTGGTGTGGCTGTGCAGGTGGCTCGGGATGTGCACTTGGTGATGTTTCAACGTTTGCAGCACACTGTAAGCGCTCCGACGAGTAATCTCAACCACGTCAAACACACAGGACGTGAACACGTTGCGCATGTAGTATTCTCTCATCTCGTTTGAGGTCAACGACAAGGTGTACAACTCCAACGCGGTCAAGGGACCGAGGCCATTGTCCATAATCACGTGCCATGCGTCATCCAAACCCATTACAAACATAACGGAAAATTAAATCAAGTGAACGCACGAGGTGGTTTGTTGGTCATGATTGTTGCTCGTTCTCCTGCTACTTCAGCTGTTGTGCCAACACATCTACTGCCCCGGCGGCTGCTGCTGCTTCCGCTCCTCCTCCTCCTCCTGCTGCAGCACCCACAGGATGGCTGAGATCACATTCGGGTATCTACCGCTGACGATCTCAGGGTTAAGCACGCTGTGCACAAATCCTTCTTTGCCATCCACCAGCTGCCGGGGCACCACCCACGTGCACCCACCAAGCACACTTCTGTCTCGTTTGGTTCTGAGCTCCTCGAAGTCCTGCGACCCTTTGGCCACTTTTATCGCCCTTTTCTTGCAGAGCATCGAACACGAATGTGTTCCTCCTTTCATGACGCATTGCACAACATCAACAAAGACCCCGTGTTCTTTTGGGCCACGGTATTGGGGAAGAGGCGATCGCTTAAGTGCGGCTGGTCCTTCAATGGACACTCTCGAAAGTACCGACAAAAGAACGATACGGAGTCTGCAGGATGGAGAGCCGTGATCTAAAAAAGAACCACGATATTCTCGTTAACATCTTGCAATTTGTTGATTCAAAATCGTATTGGTGTTCCACTGCCCCGTGGGTTGCTACACCATTAGGTTACACCGTAAGGTGTGCCGTACACTAAGCGGTTTCATTTTAGTATTCCGTTGACTGTAAGCATCATGCAATACAAAGAGCGTTCCTTCAGCATTAGGCATTATTATGCTCGTGTGTGTCGTCAGAATTTGGGATTCCCCCTCATGTTGTAACTTGGTACCTATTGTAGCAACCTAAAATGCGTGATTCTCCCACTCAATAAAACCCACCTGCCGTTCCTGCACCATGTTGCAAAACATTCGCAGTTGGCCTTAGTTGCGCGTATATTCGCATTGCTAGAGGCTGGGTGTGAGTGAGTCTTCCTCATCCGGTAGGAAAGTAGGCGAGGTATTGCCCGTTTGGGCAAAGTCCTCTATATATATTATATATAATATTACTACTTTATCTAAATAGGTATTACTAACCCTACTTCCCTACCTTTTTGTTCCAATACTTCCCTTTCCTTTTTTGGTGTAACTTTTGGACTTTCATGTAACAAAAAAGCTATAGTTGGTAAGTTGTCTAGCATACCTCTGCTTGTCATGTGATCATCGTTTGCGACTACTTTACCGTGTGTTTCCGTCATGTATGATTGATCCCCCAAGAGTCTCGACATCATCGTTCCGCCGTTTGATTTGATTTGTCCATTCGCGTTCCCCTCCCAAGCGTTCCAGTGAGTTACAGAGAAGCCCATGCGTTACAGTGATAAGCCATTGATTGATTTAATTCTTCATGGTCTTCATTTCCAGGCTGTTGAATATGAGTGAGTGAGTGAGTGAGTGAGTCCGCAGCTCAATTCCACTGCCCCACTCCGTGGGTCCCGCGATTTCCCTATCGATATACGAGAGCGATTGTCTAGCAGAAGTCTGCTTGAAACCTTGTCACAACGGGTCGCCATGGAATTGACCGGAAAAATGTATGAAGAAGCCGGAGAATGTCTCACATCAATCATCCCTATTTTAAACGTGTTCACATGAACACCTCTGAAAAGAAGACTCTCCATCTTGGGAAGAAGAATTATTTCAACAAAAAATAAGAATCATCAATCCATCAATCAATCATCCCTATTTTAAACGTGTTCACATGAACACCTCTGAAAAGAAGACTCTCCATCTTGGGAAGAAGAATTATTTCAACAAAAAATAAGAATCATCAATCCATCAATCAATCATCCCTATTTTTAAAGTGTTCACACTGAACACCTCTGAAAGACCTCTCCATCTCTGAACAACCAATTATTTCAACAAAAAATAAGAATCATCAATCCATCAATCAACTCATCCCTATTTTAAACGTGTTCACATGAACACCTCTGAAAAGAAGACTCCTCCATCTTGGGAAGAAGAATTATTCAACAAAAATAAGAATCATCAATCCATCAATCAATCATCCCTATTTTAAACGTGTTCACATGAACACCTCTGAAAAGACTCTCCATCTCTGGAACAACAATATTTCAACAAAAAATAAGAATCTCAATCCATCAATCAATCATCCCTATTTTAAACGTGTTCACATGAACACCTTGAAAAGACTCTCCATCTTGGGAAGAAGAATTATTTTAACAAAAAATAAGAATCATCAATCCATCAATCAATCATCCCTATTCTAACGTGTTTTCACATGAACACCTCTGAAAAGGCTCTCCATCTTGGTGAAAGAAGAATTATTTCACAAAACAAATAAGAACTGCAGAATTCTTCCGGAGAATGTCTCAACCTCCGTTTACACTCGTTTTTCGCCAGCCTCCTCCGCCAGCCTCCGTGCGGTGTGTCTGTCGTGTGGAGACAGATGGGAGTCTGCGCAATCCGCCGTGTCATGTGTGTCTGATGGACAGATGGGAGTCTGCGGTGGTGCGCCTGCGAGATGGCTTACTAGGCCATGTTGGTACTGCACCTCACTCAAATGCACGAGCTGGAAAGCCCACTCTGGCAGTTCCCCTCCTGAGCGGCATACACACACCATGTGGGCATGCAGTTGGGGCAACCAGCCGATGAGTTCAAACATGTGTTGGGGCTTCACAGATGGTGCATGCTCGAGTGACCAATCAATTACTATTAGCTTTCGGCTGCGTTTACCAAGGTTGAATAGATCTGACATCCATGTTTCAATGTGTGTGGTAGGGTTTGGGATCCGGCCAATCACGGTCGGGTTGTCAGTGAACATGTAAACATCTAAACATTGTTCAGCCAACTGTGCAATCTCTTTCATTAATGACACTACATCATTTGTCACCACCAAGCTGCCATCCGGAATCATTCGGACCATTGTAAATTATTATTACATTATTACATTTAACCAAAAGGGGTGTACAAGCAGAAGCCTGCTTAAGACACGTCTGTCTTCAGAGTCCCTTTAGTATGCGTGGGAGTGAGTCAGCAGCTCAATTCCATTTCCCCACTCCGTGGGGCCCGCGGTTTCCCCTTCACAATCCCGATAGAGTTGTCAAGCAGAAGCCTGCTTGAGACGACGTGTGTTCCGCATGCGCCTCGAAAAACGAGTGTAAACAATTCAACTTCTGTACAGATTACAGCCTTACACACACGAATCTCTCTCTATCGAACTGCGACTCATTCGATGCGCCGAACGAAAAACCAGAATTCGCCCCCGTACAGACAGTTTTAGGATAGATCCGAATTAGATTTTGTTAGATGTACATCGGATTTGTGTTAGATACGCGTCGGTATCACCCCATGAGGGGGGACTCGCACGGTGCAATCCGAAAAAATAAATTCAGGTCAAAATACCGAGTGGCCTTCGAAAGCTGTTTTTAAAAAGACATGGCAAAGACATGGACTTTCCGACCATGGCCCGGCTTAATTATTGGATACAGACACGGTTGGAGGATATAAATACGCGCCACAATCTTTCCGTGTGTTTCCGTGGTCCCCAATATCGTTCCGCCGTGTTTGATTTGTCCCTTCGCGTTCCCCTCCCAAGCGTTCCAGTGAAAGTCCTATGAGTTACAGAGAAGCCCATGCGTTACAGTGATAATCCCAAGCGTTACAGTGAGAGTCTAATGCTTGACAGTTGCGCAGTAGTGTGTCTAGTGCTTGATGTGAACTGTGGGCTAATCTATAATATAAGGACATCATCAATTATAACCTAATTCTCGCCAGTCATGAATCTTGCAGCAGATAGCTTCAAGCCAACCGAACCTTATTTTGCCTTCAAATTTGAGAAAGGAGAGGATTGTTTCTTGATGGTGAAGAGGTCCAATACCGATATTATTGTTACAAGTACAAAGGACATTTGTATTTGGAGCATAGGATCAGAGTCAACAATTGCTATGTATGTAGCATCCCGCTTGGGAATGGAGGACATGTCGAAAATCATTATGACATCCAACATGATGCTCCCTGATATCAAACTAAGAGATGATGATGCAACAAGCGTCATACAACGATACTTGGAGTACATGAAGCACATGGTAACTCTCATAATCCCTACTGCGTTGCCGGCTTGACACGAAAATTGAGGATCTTATCCAAAGTACTTTTCGTTGCTTTGACAACAGCGAACGTGGACACAACCAATGTGGCCACACTCTCAATTCTAGTGCTTATGATCAATGCAGCTACTGCCACAACAGTCCCAGCGACGGCAGTCAAAATCTCTGCTGCGAAAAAAAACCAATCGCAAACTGAAACTCTAAATAAGAACTGCAGAATTCTTCCGGAGAATGTCTCACATGTTCCCCCATCCGTTTACACTCGTTTTTCGACAGCCGCCGCCGCAAGCCTCCGTGCGGTGTGTCGTGTGGAGACAGATGGGAGTCTGCGCAAGCCACCGTGTCATGTGTGTGCGGTCTGTTGTCTGTCTGATGGACAAGGAGTCTGCGCAAGCCGCCTGGGTGGCGTGTGTGAGAATGAATGGACGAACGTGGGGTCTGCGAAAGCCACCGTGTGGCGTATGGACAACACCACTAACCCCTTTAATCAATCCCATCTATTGACGGTGGTGGGAGTCAGCAGCTGAATTCCACTGTCGCCTGCCCTTCCCCCTTTAGAAAAACCCATTCGCCCCATGCATGTGATCAGACAGTCATCAGCTGAATTCCACCGCGATACCCCTTTGCGGATTCCCACCGTGTTGTCAAGCTGAAGCCTGCTTGATACGACACTTGGTCTTCAGTCCCCTTTAATCTGTTTGAGATCCCATCTGATCACGTTGCGAGCCGCATCTGAATACCCCTTCCACACTTCGTGTGGATCGCGGTTCCTCTGTCATAATTTCGACATAGTTGTCAAGCAGAAGCCTGCTTGAGAAGCCACGTGTCCATCGCGCGCGCCCCTGACGCCCTCAAAACAAGTGTAAACAAGGGTAAAGCCCGCCCCCCCCCTTCATAAATCCAATAGGGTATATGTCAAGCAGAAGCCTGCTTGACGTCTCCATAGTTTTCCGCATATGAATTCCTTCATCTGTTTTTGGATTTTCCCAGAACCTCAGGAACGTCAACCATGTGTTAATCGGCATCTGCACCATGTTTGACTATGACCGCACTCGTGCGGGAGATGACAACAGAGACACTCAAGGCAGGATTGCTGCTCTGATCACTGAAGAGGTGGATAGGGTTGAGGAGTGAGACTGTGTGAATGAGTTAACAATGTGTTCGGTGGATTCGCTGACATGGCCCAGGTTGCGGGTGACGATGCACGAAAGGCAGGGTGGTGGTGAATCATGTGCTTTTGCGTTCTTTTTGAATAAAACAGTTCCATTCATAATGTAATAGCAACAATGTCAACTTACACTTCTCAACTCAAGGACATTCAAAATATTGTCGCGAATGAGCTGGAAAACATGTTCTTGGCACTAGAGAGAATACAAGAAAACTAATTTCTTCCTCTGACACTTTTTCTGGAACTTCTGTTATGGGTGAAGCTTATCTTACAGCACTAGAAAACTTATGGAAGAAAAATCCGGATGTCGATGCAAAACGATTGGCAACATTTGTCAACAAATGCAAAGATTTGCTCGTGTATTAAGGATCGGTTGATGATCTGTGAAAAAGCAGTTGTCCTCTGTAAAAGAAGCAATGTCCCTACTTTAAAATGGTATGATTATGATGATGAAATGTGTCAAGCAGACGGCGGCGCATGTGTCGAGCAAAGGATCTCTCTCGCCGGCGGCTCCTTGTCCAGACTCATCACGCACACGCACGGAACTGATACGGTGGCGGCTTCTCGCCCAGCCCCATCACGCACGGCAGAGGCAGCGTCTCGTCCATCCTTATCACACATCATGCCACGCGGCGGCTTGAGAAGGCCACACTGGAAATCGATCGTCCATTCGCGGTACCGGATACAGATGTCATCAAGGAAATTAGAGATATAGCCAGCATTCTCCGGAAAAATATCGAGAACGATAACGGACACTCCTGCATACCCCTGCCATTAGAGACATAGCCAGCATTCTCCGGAAAATATCGAGAACGATAACGGACACTCCTGCATACCCCTGCCATTAGAGACATAGCCAGCATTCTCCGGAAAAATATCGAGAACGATAACGGACACTCCTGCATACCCCTGCCATTAGAGACATAGCCAGCATTCTCCGGAAAAATATCGATAACAATAACCAATCTGTCAGACATTCTCTCTGGTGATGGTGGCTCATCCGGTAGGAAAGTAGGCGAGGTATTGCCCGTTTGGGCAAAGTCCTGTATATATACTATATATACTATTACTACTTTATCTCCTCTCCTTGTATGACCCTGACCCACATTGAATGCATATTTGTCTAGCAGAGCCCTGCTTGGCATGTGATCACCGTTTCCGACTACTTTACCGTGTGTTTCCGTCATGTATGATTGATCCCCCAAGAGTCTCGACATCGCCTCCGTGCGGTGTGCCGTGTGGAGACAGATGGGAGTCTGCGCAAGCCACCGTGTCATGTGTGGACAAGGAGTCTGCGCAAGCCGCCTGGGTGGCGTGTGTGATACTGAATGGACGAACGTACAGATCCGTACAGATCTGACTATAGCACAGATTCAAAGTTGCAGCTTGATGGGGATAGCAAACCTAAGCTCATGGAGCTTGTAGTAGCGAATTGCTTTGCGTAGGTTGCGGTTTTCGAAAAGGTCCGATGTTACCAACTTCCTGTGGTATATGTCCTCTCCTTTGAGATCAATGAGAGTGTGAATGGCATCCTTCTCGTAAGTGTCTCCGTACTTGGATATCACAGGGTCAGTCATCAGCTGTAAAGTGATCGGGCAGATGAAATGATCAGGCTCGTACGGTCTGGCCTCGTCGCTCCGTACCCTGTCAGTAATTGTTCTGACCTTGGTCGCCAACGCCTTCCAGTAGGGGTCGTTAGCTTGGAAGACCGAGTCATCCTCCTTCATCTCATCGATGGCAACCTGCAGCGGTTGGGCACAACTCTTGACATATAGGTCTCCAATGATGGTCAGTCCAGCTTTTTTGAAGACCGCCAGCGTCCGTTCGCCCACATTGTGCAATACCTCAATGCGACTGTCCATCTGATCTGTACCGAACAAAGAAGTGTCTCTGAAGTGTGCTGGCGCTGAATAAGAGTCTGCTGTATATTTTATACTTCATTCGATGCCGCCGCCGTGGCGTGCGTGAGAATGATGGACGAGAAGCCTCCGCGACGTGTGTGTGAGGATGAGTTGAAGCCACCAAAGCCACCGCGACGTGTGTGAGGATGAGTTGACAACGATGATGTGAGTGTGAGTTGCTCAACAGGTTCCGCCGTCCTTGATGAGAGACTCGAATGACACATGTTCCGCCGTCAGTCCCTCGAAAAACAAGTGTAAACAACTTTGATCCGTACAGAAACAAACCAGCCCCCCTCCTCCCCCTGTCTCTAACGTTTCGGATAAGATTTGTTGTCAGTATGCGTGCGCGCATGCGCTCTTTCCACATCCCACCCATCAGCAGAGTTTTTGTGTGAGTTCATCCTCGTAGCTGCAAGCCCATATATCCGCGTGTCAATTTCCCTTCGATTCGCATCACTTTTTTCGCAAACCCCTTGCTCTTCATCTGTCCATTGAACCACCTTTCTCGATCGTTACTGTCCCCGCTTTCCTCTCGATATCTGTGGAACAATGTGACGCTCGACTCCCTGAAATCTTCTGCAAACTCGCAGTTCTCTGAGAGGAATGTTTGCACACCGTCCTGATCCTCCAGGTACTGGCGTGTAAATTCTGTCACCTTCGTTGGCGCCCCAGCCTTCAGGCTTTCGGTCCCACTGTACAACGCCACCGCGCCCTCGACCAGCCATGCAAACAGCGCAGCCTGCCCATGTGGAGACTTCAGTTTCTCCTTCATGGTTCTGTCGCACTGCCTCAGCGTCGCGGTCTCGCTCTCCCCGGGGATGAGGTCCCTGAAAGTCACCTTGAACTCAATTGTTATTAGACGCTGGACCATCGCTACGATCACATCTGACATTTCGGGCAGATGATTTGTCACTAGGATTGCGAGATGTCTGGGCTGAATCGTTACTGGGTCTTTATAAAGCGCCTTTGCCGGAAAGCCATCTCCGCCAGTTAAAAGCTGGACCTCGTTCGTCTTCAGCTTCTCCCCATTCTTGAGCTCGTTGAAGACCGCTATTCGCGCTCCTATAAGCTTGGCCCGCTCTGCGTCGATGTTACTGCACACCCTTGATTCGCTTATGATCGCGCAGTTCATCTCCTTGTAGTAGGCCCCGAGCAGCTGCTGCAGTGCCTGTGTCAACAGCCCCTTTCCGTTCCTTCCGCTCCCTGTCCATATAGGGAAAACTTCTTCTTTCACTTCGCCAGTGATACCGTACCCTAGAAGACGTTGAAGGAACCTTGCCATGTCCTCGTCCCCGCCCATGATCTTCTCGACGATCCTGTGCATCCACTCAGCGCCTGTGGCGTCGGCTTCATTCGTCACATCTCCGCCGTACGCCACGTCCAGTTCTTTGTGCACCATGTCTTCTGCCACCCTCTTTCTCTTCTGCCCTGTCCTGAGGTCCACGACCCTCCCCCCTTGATTCCTATCAAGTGCCGATTGCTGTCCAGGCGCTGCTCGAACGTCTCGTCCATGAGCAGTGGTCCCGCGAAGGCCATCGCGTTCGTCACTCCGCGGTAAGACATGGCGTAATTGATCAATGTGGCCACCTTCTTCTTCTTCGCATCCAGATCCGCTTTGCTCCTTGAGTCTTCTTGTTCCTCCTTTTGCCCCTCCTCCTCCACCACCACTCCGATGCACAACATCTGCGCAGCCTGTGTCGATATCCACAAGTCGACGTCCCTGAGCACCCCTTCCAAGACCTTGCTCGCCACGTTCTTCACCCACCCCTCCTCAACCTTGTCCCACCTGCAAGTGTCCTCCTGGAATACGTAGTATTCGGCGCTGCCTTTCCCCGTCTTCTTCACGGTCTCGCTCAGCAGATAGTGCACGATCTGCCCCAGACCTCGGTCCCCCTTGTCCCAACTGTCCTTCACTAGTTTGGGGATCGAAGACGCTCGGTACACCGCGTACCCGTGCGGGTCGTCCTCGCAAGCCCACTTGACCACCGTCTTCATTGTCAGCTTCGGCCCGTCGTAGTCGGGCCTTCCCACCGTCCCCCACAGCTTCTCTGCGGCTTCCTCATCGTACCTGGGCGACACCTTGGACATTTTTTTCCACAGCGCCTTGTACGTCTCTCCGTACTCGTTCTTCAGGGCCGTTGCCACACCGCGCCATGTCTCTCTAGACTCCCACCTGTTCTTGCCTAGGAGCAGTAGCAGCTTCTCTACATGTGGGCTCTCCATGAAGCTTGTCGGCATCATTATCCCCTGCTTCTCCACCTCCGTTGTTGCTGTTGCTGTTGCTGTTGTTATTGTTATTGTGTTTGTTGTTTTTATTTTTGTGTTTTCCGCATTTGCCGTTGAGTCTCCCTCCGCTCCCGTGCTCTTCTTTTTCTTCGCCACCCTCTCCATCAGCGCCTTTGGAATGTACGGTATCAACGACTCCAGCTCCCACGGAGCCCTTCCCGTCACCCACGTCTTCCCCTCCGTGGGCGCAGCAGACAACAAGCTTCTTGTCCCTGTCCTGCATAGCGTCTTCATGTCAACCTCTTTGTGCTTGACTTGCCTTGCGCCGTCATAGTACCCCTCCTCGTCCGCCCATGGCGGGCGCAAGAACATGTAGTGGCGCCCCTTCATTGTCTCTTGGATTGCGCACCTCTGCAAGGCATCTCCCACTTCTCCCTCTTCATATTTCATCCTCTCCAACCACTCCACTGTCTCTGCGTTGTCCGCGTCTACCGCGACAAACCTATCCAGCAGCATCCCCCAGGGCCTGTGCGCGGGGTTGCTATTCGCGAACGCGTCCGCCTCGGCCCACCCCCACTGCGCTTTCCCGGCATGCTTGAACATCGGCGCCTTCACGTCACTGGTCGTCATGGGCATCAACACCGTTCGGCCCACACTCGCCTCGGAGCTCTTCAGCCACGCGCTCAGCTTCTGCCACTCTTCGTAGGAGGCCATGTCGTTGAGTTGTTGTTATGCATTCATAACGTGTTTCCTTTAAGCCCCTATGCATGTGTTTGCGTTCATGCGAAGACCTGTGTTCGTGCATCGTTGATCTTATTCCGTTGCCTCCACTTCCTGCAGCTCTCCCCGAGCGCCTCCCAGACCTCCTCGCTGTACCTTGACACATTGGGATCGAACTTCATTACCTCCCGCATCGCCTGCATGACCTTGCCGGCCTCTGCCTCGCATCTATCCCCCAGAATGCTCTTCACTCTCTCTTCCATCTCGAAGTATCGCTTCTTTGAAAACGTTGATATCCCCTTGTCTCCGTTGTTGTTTTTTGGCGTTGAGAACCTCGTCTCCTTCCTCTGCGACATCATGAATGTGCGAGCTATTATTCGTTTCTTTTACAATACATTTTTCATTCCTATTCATCTTTACTCTTCTCCTCCCCCTTATACTTACTTCCCCTAACCAACCAAGCAACTTTCTTGAGTTTTTGTTGCAATTGTTGCATCTGAAAAGTAAACCCTTTCATATTTCTTCTCCTATGTATACTTTACTTTTTTGGTGCAACAATTGTAACAAATATTATATAGTAATAGCTAAAGAGAGGTCAAGCTGAACCACAGGGGTTTTTTGTAAAGTAAGGAATCAAAATAGTTGTAGTTTTTGTTTTTGTTGCAATTGTTGCATCTTTGAGGCACTTATAAGTCCTGATCACTCACTCACTCTCACTCTCACTCACGGCACGGACTCACGCACACACGAACGCGCGTCACGCACTCACGCAGGACGCACGCACGCACGCACGCACGCCGCACGCACACGCACGACCCGCACTCAGCACGCACTCACGCACGCACTAGCACGCACGCACCACGCACGCACGGACACACACACCCAACACTTCACGACCGCCACGCACTCACTCACGCACGGCACGCACTACGCAGCACGCACGCACGCCCGCACGCATCGCACGCACGAACGCACGCACGCTACGCACGAACGTACGCACGCACGGCGCACTGACACCCCACACCACACGCGACGTCACGCACGCCACGCCGCACGTACTGCAAGCACTCACTGCACGACACACCCCCACTCCACGCGACAACATACCACACGCACGCCCCTCACGCACGCACGCCACTCACGCACGCAGCATGCACTCCGTCGAGCAGGCCACACTCACTGCACGCATCACGCAGCCTCACTCACCTCTCACTCACGGACACACCACAACGAGCAATCCACTCACTCACATCACATCACTCACTCACTCCCACTCTCTCACTCACTCACTCACTCACTCCACTCACTCACTACTCACTCACTCACTCACTCACTCACCTCACTCACCTCACTCACTCACTCACTCACTCACTCACTTACACACACACTCACATTACACACACACACTCACTTCACTCACTTACTCACTCACTCACTCAAATTACACACTCACTCACTCACTCACTTACTGGGGAGGGAGGCAGGGAGTAGGGGTTTGGAGATGGGAGGGAGGGATATGAGATGGGGATGGAGGGGTGGGAGATGGGGGAGGGAGGGATATAAGATGGGGAAGGAGGTAGGTAGTAGGGGTTGGAGTTGGGGAGGGAGGGATTTTATGGTGGGATGGCGGGGGTGGTAGATGGGGAGGGAGGGATATTAGATGGGGAAGGATGCAGGGAGTAGGGGTTGGAGATTCTGCAAACTGTTACTTAATGCTGATGACCTAGCTATAATGGCAGAATCCCCGGCATTCTGCGATTCCACATTCAGAACCTTTATGAATGGAAATGGCACTAAGTCTTTTTGGAGCAACCTTGCCGCCTATATTTCTACTTGTACAAGAGCAAGACAGGAAGCCCTGGACTGCTTAGTGGCACCGTAATTTTGTATCCCTTTTTTTCTTTTCTTCTTGTGACTTCTCATTTGTTAGATTCTTACCTCCGCCACTGAAAGTGGTTGAGATCTGGGTCCTGCTCTAGGGGGTTTAATACCTACGCCACCAAAACGGTGGTTGGGAGTTTCGTTTGTTTGTCCTCGACACACCCCTGATGTAATGGGGTTTTTTGCTTTGTGGGTGCTTTTTCTTTTTGTTTAAAGCACAAAGTCTCGTACACCCTCGCGGTGTCAAGTAGATATGTAATGTAATGTAATTTACATATATGACATGGAAGATGTCCCTCTCATGACAGTTGTAAAGATGAAATCCCTTGCCCTATACATATATTATATTATAATTGAATCATCTTTTGACTCCGAGCTCCCTACCCGAGCCCACTACCCGGCAATTTTGGTTTGTTACACGCGTATCTTATAATCATGCATTAGTGACTTCATGAGCTAGAATCGGGTGTGGCATGTATAATCCAGACATGGTTCTTCTCATGTGTATGTATTTCGGCTGTATGGACCATGTAAGAAAATGGGGGGGGCGGGGGACAACCACATACATATTTACATGTAAAAACATAATGTTTAAAACGTACAAAGCGCTGAATTGTAACTGTGTTCACCTCCAAGCATGAATGCCTAGTTGTCATCTAAGTGTCTTCAGCCGGGTGCTGCGTAGAACCGTTGCATTGCACGGCCTAGAGGTTAAAGCAGTGGAATTCAGTGTGTTCTCCAATTTCAATCATGTTGCTTGGAGATAGGGTTGTGAGCGCCATCTGACTGTACTGTTCTGCGACGAGTGGATCGATGCCATGATGTTGCTCCAAGGCCCTACACAACCATCTTCTCCACGCTCTTCTTTTACATCTCCGTAAGTTGTCCGGAGTCCATCCCCATGCAAGGTGGAGGGGATTGAGACATCTTGGATTGTTGCACACGTGCATACAGTGCACCTTGTGTAGGGCGTCCCCCACGTGCATTTCGAGGGGGTAGGTCGGGGGGGCCTTTAATGGCCCACAACACAAATTGATGTGCTGTTACCCAGTTTTTGTTTCTCCTGTCACGCCCTATAGCCATAGTCACATACCCTTTATTATTCAACCACCTCAACTCGCGCTGGCCCGCACTCTGTGCATGGGTGATCATTTTCTGGCTGTTCACCTCCATGCATAAATCCCTAGGCGGCATGTGCAACACAGCAGGCGCAGGGTTCTGGTCATCAACATCTCTAACGTCAAGAACGCTGTCATCTAGAACACTTTCTAACAATTTTAGATAGCCAGTAATCAGCTGTGTAATCGTGGACACCTGATATGCTGCCAATCCTAGCGACGTCGTTGGAGATACCCCGTTCAATGCCGGTTAGTAGGATGGTCTGGTAAAATACCAACCCTTACGGGGCCTCTGATTGTTCAAATAAACGAGCAAGTAACCTTCAAGGCGGTAGTAGGCGGGGAAATGTTATAGAGTAGGGCGGTAAGCGCACCTCCTCCCAATTGGGTTCACAGGGTAAGGCTATAAGAGGAGATGTAAGCTTTCACATGTGCCGTCAGCTTCATGTGGGACGTTAAAACCAAGCTGAGTGTTAGGGTCGGCTAAGGTTTGAGGTCGGCTTTTTGTTTGAGGTCGGCTGTCAGTTTGAGGGTAGGTTCATTTTTCGAGGTTCGGCTTCCGGCTTGAGGTCGGCTTCAGTTTGAGGTCGGTCATCGTTTGGGTCGGCCTTTAATGTTGAGGTAGGATCTTAGCTTGAGGTAGTTTCATGTTGAGGAGGTTTTTCATGTTGAGGTCGGCTTAATGTTGCGGTCGGCTTTCATTGGTCGGCTTTTCCTGTATTAGGTGGCTTTCAGTTTGCTGAGGCTTTCAGTTTTTTGGGGAGGTCGGCTTAAAGTGGAGGTAGGCTTAATGTTTGATGTCGGCTTTCAGCTTGACGGTCGGCTTTCATGTTTTAGGTCGGCTTCATGTTGAGGTCGGCTTTGAGGCTTGACGGCGGCTTTATGTTGAGTCGGCTTTGAGGCTTGAGTCGGCTTTCATGTTTCGCAGGTCATGCTTTCAGTTTGATGTCTGCTTTTATGTTGAGGTGGCTTCTGTAGGTATAGGATTTCTGTTTGAGGTCGGCTTTCATGTTTGAGGTAGGTTTTCATGTTTGAGGTCGGCTCCGGTTGAGGTAGGCTTTCCTGGTTGAGGTTGGTTTCTGTTTGGGCGGTTTCAGTTTGAGGTCGGTTCATGTATGAGGTCGCTTTATTTTTGAGGTCGGTTCTGTTTGAGGTCGGCTTGCATTGTTTGAGGTGGATTTCATGTTTGAGTTCGCTTTAGGCTTGAGTAGGCCTTTCCGTTTGAGGTAGGCTTTCATGTTTGAGGTGGTTTCATGTTTGAGGTCGGCTTGAGGCTTGAGTCGGCTTGAGGCGCGGTCGGCTTCATGTTTGAGGTCGGCCTTTTATGTTTGAGTCGGTTTCATGTTTGAGGTAGGAGCTTTTTATGTTTGAGGTCGGCTTATGTTTGAGGGGTAGGCTTCCTGTTGAGGTCGGCTTTCAGGCTTGAGGTAGGCTTTCATGTTTGAGGTAGGTTTTCATGTTTGAGGTCGGCTTTCATGTTTGAGGTCGGCTTTCATGTATGAGGTCGGCTTTCATGTTTGAGGTACGGCTTTAGGTTTGAGGTCGGCTTTCATGTTTGAGGTCGGCTTTCATGTTTGAGGTCGGCTTTCATGTTTGAGGTCGGCTTTTATGGTGAGGTCGGCTCTTAGTTTGAGTAGGTAGGCTTATGTTTGAGGTAGTCTTTAGGCTGAGGTGGCTTCATGTTCACAGTCTTTTAGGCATTGCGGGAATCGGATATTTTGTGATATTTAAGGATTTCATCGATTCATCGACGTTTAAATCCACAGCTTCCAGGCTATAGGCTTATTTATCAAACACCGTCTTCCAGCTATTTTCATTCAGGCTATTTCAGCTTTTCGGGGTCAATCCTCGCACTGTTAAAAAAATCAACAAAAACCGTCTTCCAGGCTATTTCAGGCTATTTTCAGGCTTCCCACCATCATCCTCGCACGTTAACTCCAAACACATCAACCGTCCTTCCGCTATTTTCAGGCTATTGCACAGGCCTTTTCAATCGATCCGCCACTTAATCAACCCTCTGTTACTTCTTCCAGGCTATTTCAGGCTATTTCAGCGCTTTTACATCATTCACATCGTCCTCGCACGTTAAATCCACAACACCCTCTTCCGGCTATTTCCAGGCTATTTCGGGCTATTGTTTCGTTCGTCGTATGTCGGCTTCCATCGGTCGGTGGCGCACTTACTTTGCATTGTTTGATGCTTCGGTCCCCCCCCGTCGTTTCGAATGCTTGGACGTTGATCGTTGCTCCGTGACGTCGGTTGTGGTGGCAAGGGGGATTGTATGCGGCGAATTATACCATTGTCCCGTTCTGTAAGCCTATGCTGTGATTCGAACTAGTGTGGCAGCTAACGCAAAAGGAGTGCATCATAGAAGTGACCAATGTGACAGAGCGTGATTCAGTGCCCTAAGTGATTGTGCCCGCAAGTGCTACGCCCAGCATATAATGGAAAGCGACGAAGTAAGTAAGAGGCGGTACGACGCCTCACGCACGCCTCACGTACGTGGCCGTTCCCTCGCTCGTACCCTCCTCCTCTTGCTTAGTAACCAACCGAGTACCAACCGAGTTGCGGTGGTGGGTGGCTGCGTAATGATGCCTATCTGTCACGTCACCCTTAATCTTTTTTCTTCTTTTCTTGGTTACCCCCCCCCTCACGCACAGTACTTGCCACGTGGTGACGCGTGTGGTAGAAACCGATAACGATTAACCTTCTGTTTTACTAACTGCCACACCCTCCTCCCTCTACTACTCCTGCGGACGCGCCTCCCCCTCGCTCGTCCCCCATTGCTGTCGGCGTCGCCCATACTCCCCCCGCATCTTCGATCGATTGACTGCTCCAATCCGATTTTAATCGTCTGAGAAGGACAGAATACGCTTCGCGTACGGAGGGCCTGTTCATGCACTAGAAGGGTGGGGTGTGGGTTTGGCGGGCTCCCCTTCGCGTACGGGAGCTGTGCATGCCTGGGGTGGTTGTTGGTTTGAGGGCTCCCTTCGCGTACGGGAGGCGCGCATGCACGGTGGAATGGGTTGGGTGTTGGGGGTTGACAGAGTTTCAGGTGCGTGAGTAGACAGGAACGAATTTTAGACAAACTGAACAAGTTAAAGAAGCCGAGTGACGCCTCTTGACGAGGAGTCCTGACGGCAACCCCAAAACCCTTGAGGAGGTTACGGGGAAAGGACAGACCGATAGGTTGCGTACCAATGCCCAGGTAGAACCAATGAACAGCTAAAGCTGACACTCCAAACCTGTTCTAACTGTCAAGAAATTATACCTTATAAACCTTCAACCTTTACAATAAACCTTCAAAAAGAAATCTGAAAACTCAAAAGCAAGCAAAATAAATCTAAGAGAGAGAGACGTCCTCAAGGGCGACACCGATACTTCCAGTTCATTCTTAAGATTTAACCACCTAAATGTGCTTAAGGAGGGGAAAACGTCAGAAATACCACAACACTCCACCAACCTGAGCAAACTCGATTTAGACCCAATCCGGGCTAAAAGATGTAAAACAGTTACTCAGACCCCTTGCAGGCTCCATCCTTGGACCGCAGGTGTAACATCCAAAAACCATGACTTTTCTACCCAAAAGGAGGGGAAATCCACACAAAAATAATATAAGTCCACACATATCTACAGCGAGGTATCAATGACCAAGACTCGGAGTAAAATCAACCCCCAAAAGAAAAATCAGTGCGACAGGTCTATACAAACTACATCCCACCCATTCACGAACCATCGCTACAGGATTGGAGTCGTCCAACACTCGAGGTGAAGCAGGGGCAGTAGACCTTAAGCAAATTACTATTCTGAAATCCCGCAGGTGGGCAATCGAAACCCGACTAACCCGCCCAGAGCACAAACCTGAACGCAGAAAAATCAACTGTAAATCAATAACCTAGGGGCGAGCTATTTGTGACGTGACCAAACCAAGGCATACCATTCTACTCCAAAAACCTCTGCGGGAGAGGCTTAGTAAAGTATCAGCCAACTGCAAGCGGTATGCACTTAGTAACACCGATGCGTCTGGCTTAGCACCAAAATCCTTGAATGTAGTGATGCATTATATCATTGTTTAGCCTTGCTTCTTCAAGCTTGTAGTCCTCTGTCCAGGACAGAGCTACCGTGGCATCAATTTGATAGTAATCCAAGTGAACAGGCAATCTCCCAGGTCTACCTAAAATGCTTGAGCCACTAAAAAGCCACTGAACTTCCCCTCGCAACGAAGAACACAGGCCCCAAAAGCCGTTGATACTCAGCTTTCCCCCAGTACAACTGCAAGGGGGGGGGTGCTTTGTCGCTTGGATATCCCAATTGACAATTTCCACCAGAAAGGCTAGAAAAAGCAAGAACCCAGTTTTTGAGATCCCTCCTTGTTCCTCCGGATCCTCACCCAAAAGATGCATCACTGTAAGCAAGGAGCGCTCCCAAATTTTGGTCATGAGTGTAGGCAATACCAATATAAGTATGCTTGGCCGAAGGTAAACACCATAAAACCCCTCCAGAGCTGCATTCCCAGTGAGCTGAAGTATGTTGCCTGCTGTGAATTTTAGAAAAGTTGACATACAGCAAAATCAATAATCAGGTCTTGTGCACGTGGACAAGTCAGATGAGGCTTAACCGAACCAGAGATGCTTTACAAGTGTTTGTTTAGGTAGAACAGGACTGCCAATTTGGCATGAACTGTAACTGACTTAGACAGCCAGGGCACCTCCAGACGTAAGCCCCCGGCAACTTTCTCTTCCCCCCCCCCAGTGCATGCAAGCCCTCCCTACGCTAGGGATAATTTCGAACCACCCTCATGTTTCGAAATTCCTCCCTTACGCGTATGGGAGACCCCCCCCCCCCCCCCCCCACCCCCCACCCACCCACCACCCACCCAACCAATACATCCAGTGCATGCACAGTCCTCCCGTACGCGAAGGGGAGCCCCCTACCCCACACCAGCCCCCCAGTGCATGCAAAGCCTCCCGTACGCGTATGGAGACCCCCCCCCCCCCCACCCCCCCCCACACACCACCCAC
>JACBWV010000099.1:263518-303518 GCA_013435795.1 Chlamydomonas sp. ICE-L
CAAATACTCTCAGTGCATGCACAGTCCTCCCGTACGCGAAGGGGAGCACCCTACCCCACACCCAGCCCCCCAGTGCATGCAAAGCCCTCCCGTACGCGTACGGGAGGAATTTCGAAACAACCCTCAGTGTTTCGAAATTCCTCCCGTACGCGTATGGGAGACCCCCCCCCCCCCCACCCACCCCACCCACCCCCCACCCACACCCACACACAACCAATACACTCCAGTGCATGCACAGTCCTCCCGTACGCGAAGGGGAGCCCCCCCTACCCAACACCCAGCCCCCCAGTGCATGCAAAGCCCTCCCGTACGCGTATGGGAGACCCCCCCCCCCCCCCCACCCACCCACCCACCCACCCACCCACACACCCAACCAATACACTCCAGTGCATGCACAGTCCTCCCGTACGCGAAGGGGAGCCCCCTACCCCACACCCAGTCCCCAGTGCATGCAAAGCCCTCCCGTACGCGTACGGGAGAATTCGAAACAACCCTCAGTGTTTCGAAATTCCTCCCGTACGCGTATGGGAGACCCCCCCCACCCACCCACCCACCCACCCACCCACCCACCCACACACCCAACCAATACACTCCAGTGCATGCACAGTCCTCCGGTACGCGAAGGGGAGCCCCCTACCCCACACCCAGACGAAACACTGAGGGTGTTACGAAATTCCTCCCGTACGCGTACGGGAGACCCCCCCCCCCCCCCCCCCCCCCCCCCCCCCCCCCACACACACACACCCAACCAATACACTCCAGTGCATGCACAGCCCTCCCGTACGCGAAGGGGCGCCCCCTACCCCACCCCCAGCCGCCCAGTGCATGCAAAGCCCTCCCGTACGCGTATGGGAGACCCCCCCCCACCCACCCACCCACCCACCCACACACACACCCAACCAATACACTCCAGTGCATGCACAGTCCTCCCGTACGCGAAGGGGAGCCCCCTACCCCATACCCAGCCCCCCAGTGCATGCAAAGCCCTCCCGTACGCGTATGGAGACCCCCCCCCCCACCCACCCACCCACCCACACACCCAACCAATACACTCCAGTGCATGCACAGTCCTCCCGTACGCAAAGGGGAGCCCCCTACCCCACACCCAGCCCCCCCACCGCATGCAAAGCCCTCCCGTACGCGTATGGGAGACCCCCCCCCCCCCCCCACCCACCCACCCACCCACCCACCCAACCAATACACTCCAGTGCATGCACAGTCCTCCCGTACGCAAAGGGAGCCCCCTACCCCACACCCAGCCCCCCAGTGCATGCAAAGCCCTCCCGTACGCGTATGGGAGACCCCCCCCCCCCCCCCACCCACCCACCCACCCACCCAACCAATACACTCCAGTGCATGCACAGTCCTCCCGTACGCAAAGGGGAGCCCCCTACCCCACACCCACCCCACAACCATATTAAGTCTTTTTGTTTGCATGTCTTCAGGTTCGCTTCAAATGGAGGAGCAGATGAGACCCCTGCCCACGCTACTGACCTTGGGAATCGACTGACACCATTGGGGGTCACTGCAGACCGTGGAAGGGCCAACTCCGCAGTCAAATCTGTAGCAGGCAAAGCGAGGATGAGCACCTCAGGCTTAGGTGGGGACAACACCCCACGCGTATCGACACCCAACACCCCTACCGTGGCGGACAAGGCGGACAAACTTGGTTCACAACTCTCAGAGAAGCTGACATGGGCTAAGAAGCACTTGGCTGAGAGACAATTGGCGAATGCACAAGGGGTCTACTTCTCCTTGGATGCTAGGAGATTTCTTCCTCCAGAGCTTCCCGTCCGTATCCGTTTGTTCGACCCAATGCGAATCACAGCTTTGAAAAATGTCTTTGCACCCACAAGCATGACCCCGGCCATCATCTTGTTCATCGACATTGATGCAAACTTGAAACCGCTGGGTACACTTTGGAAGAACATCGACCTCGACTCTTTTTCGACCATGTTCAACAATGTCAGCGATGTGTCAGCTGAGTTTGGCGAGCCATGGGTCATCGGAGGCTACCACAGCTCCAAAGCATTGATCGACCTGACCCCGAGTGGGACGCCTCTCCGACAGTGCTGCCTGTACCGGTTGTCTTCGGTGCCGGGCGACACCTACTCGGACAAGCTTGGTAATGCCCGATTTCTCTCCGCCCAAGACAACGTCAGTGGCCAGTCGGCAGAGGGCTATGAGTCTCAGCCCTTCTTGATCTCGACCTACTTGTGGAGAGAGATGTACCTCAAAGCGAGTAGCCCGCCTCGGGCTGAGAAAGGGCATCACAACATTGAGTACAGTGCCTTTAGGTTCCAATGCGTGGCTGGGGACGAGAAGCTTGCGAGGCTATACAGCAACGAGGCGTCATCTTTGACACCACGCTTCAAGATCGTTAGTTTGACCCAGGACAGCTACGACAGGGCTTTCCTCATCATGTCAAGCATGGACACCTGAGCGATGATTGGCAGTAACATTACCCTCGAGCGCCTCGCCAACGTGGAGTGTGAAGCGACTACCTTGCCGACAGACAGACAATCCTCTGACGAGGAAGAGGAACCCGAGGAGAAGGCAAAGGGTAAAGGCAAGGGGAAGGGCAAGCCAACCGTGACCAATGTCAGGAATGTTACGTTGGAGGACATTAAGGATACCATGAGGCTGCCCCCTGCTGAATGCGACGCCTTCCTCAACCTTGTGACGGAACACTTGTATGTTCACCAGGTTGAGGCTTTCAAGAAGCAGTTGGACTCCGTTGACTCCGTCAGCTTTTCTCCCAAGGTATGTGAAATTAAACAGGGGGTGGGGGATTTAAAATTAAATAGGGGGTGTGAAATTAAACAGGGGGTGGGGGGTTTAAATTAAACATGGAGTGTGAAATTAAACATGATTGCAAGGATGTATATTTGAGCATGATCAAAATAAACAAATACCTCTTACATGCTTGCTCAGACCTTTGCCGCTACATACAAGTTGGCTTTGGATCATTTCAAGAAGGAAGTGAGTGCGGGCTTTGTGGTGTTCATCCTGAAGAAGCTTCTTGATATGCACAACATTGTGGAGGACGACTTCAAGGCCGAGTTGATGTCCCGCTACTCTACGGTAAGTGTTACAGACGTTTGCTTTTAAAATACTTACCAAATAATGGGCGTTCCTGCTTCCGAACGGATTTCCAATCTTACAATCACTTTTGGGGGGTCTGTTGATGCTTTCCAAATGCAATCTTACGATAAAATCGTAAGATTGTAGTCAATTTTCACAAAATATGCTCGAAATGAGCTTGAAAGACGGAGAAACGTACAGATTGCGAATGTTACAACGTTGAAATGCCATATTTTGTAACAAAAGGTGTTAACATCAATTCGTGTCTTACAATTATATTGTAAGAATAAAGGGGAAAGCGGACGGTTATTAGTCGCAGGCAGAATTCAGCTTTTACATCTTACAATAAAAATCGTAAGTATAATTCATTTAATTTAGTAAAAAACGGCTATGTGTCAAACATCTTCCTCATCCTTCCCGCCTCCCCCCCCCCCCCCTCCTCGTCCTCCTCTTCTCCTCCTTCTCCTCCTCCATGCCCCCATCCCCATCTTCCTCCTCCTCCATCTCCTCCTCCTCACAATGTCTGCATTGTCTCCATCCGATTGCACAGCCTCTGCCCTGGTGTCCTTCTCAATGGATTGACAAGCTAGGAGCATGCTCTGTGTGGTACTTTCTCTGGATCTTCATACCCTTGGTAGGTTTCGCAGCTAATTGAAATGCGTCAAAGGGAATATCGCCCGTCCATGTTGCTTTTCTCCTAACCCCCACGGTAATAGGCACAAGCTTGTGGTCCATCCAATCTTCTGGCCAAGTTGGGTATTGTGTTTCAGTGTACACCAACTTCTGAGCCCCAGAGTACAAGGGCTTTAAATACACACATTCCACTTCTCCATTCACTGGTAGTGATTTGACCTCCACCACGTCCCATCCTCTCAATCCGCTAGAATCATCCATTTGTACCTTGACCACAGCGACATGACCAACAACCAAATCAGTAGTGGGCTCGTAGGCTATTCTTCTATCCGGCTTCGTCCCTTGTGAAGAATATAAGTACAACACATCCTCCTCCTCTGGCCTTTCCATATTAGTCTCCAAAGTGTGTGCGACCTTCATAGTCTTGGCAATCTCGTTACTTGCAGGTAAAATGTCTGACACATCCATGGACAAGTAATCCAATGCTGCTATCAAGCGCTTGGCCATTGATTTCTCAGACTGTGTCAGAACACGACTGGTTGCTGACAACTCCGATGGAAAGTCGACAAAATGTTGGTCTTTCGGGTACTCCCCAGTCACAGCATCATCTGGTCGAGTGCTCCAATAACTCTTCTCAACGTTGAAGAAATCAGTCCACCACTTATTGCTGGCTTCCCAAGTTTCACGAAGATTCTCGGCAATATGTTTGAAGGACAGGGCATGGGATGGGCCATCGGCTGCTGGTTCATCCATCGGCTGCTGGTCACCGGCTGCTGGTTCTAGAAGATCCTCCGCTGCGTGTCGTACACGGACATCAGCTACGGGTCCTGCACGGTCGTCACCGGCGGTTTGTACAGGACCATCGGCCACGTGGCCTGCAAGGTCGTCGCCTCCAGGCTTCTCGTTATGAATAGTCTTCCCGACAGCCGCCCAGTTTGCCTCGATATTTTTGAGCTCTTCAATCTTGATCTTGGGGGCATCCTTAAATACTGTACTGGTGTCCACCAGTGGGAAGCCTTGGAGGACGTAAATAGGTTCAGCGTCATTGTCCCACTGTCCTCTCCAAGATCCTGACTTGTCATACTCCTTGTAATAGACCCCTGCAATTGTTGGTGTGCAAACATGTATTGTATATTAGTGAATCATTTAGGACACCCATATTCCTCCCGTCTATACTCGGGAGCATCCCTTGGATAATACATCCTAGGTCCTAGGTACTACTTCCTTTGTATCATTTAATTTCTATTGAAGACTGTACATGTAAATCAATGAGGACATGGCACACCCATATTCCTCCTGAGCATAATCGGGAGCATTGTGCAGACAGTACATACACGCACGGTAGCATTTAATTTGAAAATATCAGTATGTCAAGTATTCTTACCGACTCTCCCGTTGGGACCTTTCGTTATCTTGAATGCGTGTAAACGGCGATTAACTCCTTTGACGGTGCTAGTGCCATGACCGAACAACTTGTAAACGTTGTCTAGGAGGACAGCGGAGAAGTCCCCTATAGAGGTCACGACGTCTTGCCTTGTGTAAGGGCCCATTGTCTTGAATAAGTTACCAACAATGCCCATCAGATGGTCCAGGGTGTACACTCCATGTTCTTTAACCCTTGCGAGATCACAGAGTACTTTTGGTCAAGATTGCTATGTGTGTGTCCGGGAGGGAGGAAATGGACGTACACTTCCTCAAACCAGTTCATCTCAACCAACAAGGACAAGTATGCGAACATGAAAGCGTTCTTGTTGTCCTTTGCCGCGTTGTCCATTTGCAAGAAGCAATACGGTGGAAGCTGCCCCTCTTCTTCAAGGACCCGGTTGAAGAAATGTTGGAAGCATGATATAGTCAGATTGATGGACTGCGAGTAGAATGGCAAAGCCCATAACCCAATGAAGCCTCTTCCCTGGGAGAATAATCCTGAGTTAACATAGAAGGTAACATGAAGTCAGAATATTAGCATTATTTTGTTAATTAATCATTTCAAGTTTTAAATTCTGTGTATGCTCCCGATTATGATCGGGAGGACATGTCCTACATGCGCTGTATTTGTACTCACCCATGATGCGTGTCTTTAGAAGTTCACCTCCTGCGGTCTTCTTTGTATGTGAGAAGTGGCGGACTGAGAAGTTAGTCTTCTTGTTGTCCATTTGCATGCATCAGCGGATGCTGCAGAAGAGCTTCGGATACTGTTCAACAGTTTTTTCACGGATGTCATACCTACGCCGACCAATGGAAATCTGATTACGGCGCACAGCCTGACTCTGACGAAGTTCATCAACTGCTGGCTGAAACGTAGTGGTCAGGAGTCTGGCTCGGTACTTGACGCAGTCGTCGCACTTGGCGAAAGGCTGCCAAGTCTTTATCTTCACGTTCCACCAATGTGCATGCCATAGTTTACGCAAACTGCTGTATAATGTTCTGGGAGGAACCATGCCCTTCATCTTCATTTCCCTAAAGATAGCTTGCTTGCTTTGAAATATGCGCGCAATGTAAAAAAATCAAAGGGCGCATGACCTTAGATTTTTTCCTTCCTCTAGATCCTGGAGCATAAGAAGTCTGGTGCGCATTGGACTCCGCCCCAACTCATCTACGAGAGATTTCTCTCAGCGTTGCAATTGTCCTCACACTGCGGATGCACTCCTCTTCCTCCTCAACCTTCACAGCAGTTCAAACCTAGCAGTACAAGGAACGAGTTAGTCGCTTATTGTTATGGATGCTCCCGAGCATGATCGGAGATAGAATTGGATCATTATATGGTTGCCTGATGTATTGGGTTTCCGAGCATAATCGGGAGGAAGCAAATGCACTGTAACACACATACGAATTCTGAATAACTTACTCTCCGCTGTTGTTTTTTTATCTGACCACTTATCGCTAGCCCTCATTGAACCGTTACGTATGCAGCGTGTATAAAATGACTTGCAACGTCAACGCCCATATCCTGACGAGCAAAAGAGAATCGTTAATTCGAGTCATAATACTTTCAAAATCGTTAGGCGCATCAGTCAGCGCATCAGCCTTCAAGCGTCAAGATCAAATTAGTGACACCTACCTTTGTGAGTAACGGTTCTACACGGATGTAACAATTTCAAATTCAAATTACAACCTACCTTGTCGACACACTCCTTGTCCCTGTCTTGCGATCCCGCTTGCTTGCCAGTGCATTCAATTCGATGTAGCATCGACGTTGCCTTTCGGCAGGTTCGAGCTCGGCGAATTCATTTCGTCGTTCGAGAATTACATCCTGTGGGAGTACCAAGTGACATTTGTTCTTGCACTTACAGGTAATAAGCTTGTCGAATTGATTCACGGTATTCAAGTTTGTACTATGTCGCTCTCTTCTCTTCTCGGTGGCAACGGTTTCGAATAGCATAGAAGTCGCCCTGGAATTCTCTCGAAATCTAGTTGTCGACGGCGAGGGCCGGCAACATAGCCAGCCCAAGTGGTGTCTGCCCAGCCAATTCTGGGGAAGGGGTAGCGTCCATTTTTCCCTTCCCCTCCAAGAAACTAGCTTCCAAGATGACAATAAGGAATCGACAGTGGGCCCTGCCGGTCGGGTGAGAGAATCGCGGAAACCGGACACCCACTGTACCGGGGGTCGATCTGTACCGCTACCAGCAGACTAGACCGGGACCAGCGACTCCGACTGTACTTCGGGAGCTTTTGCAATTGGCTAATTACTGAGATCAATTCGGGACACAAGACTGTATTTTGCATACGTTAATAACTAGAGGCCAAGTTTCGAACGCTGTCCAAGGTCCTATCATTTTGCTTGCTATGTCGGTTTATGCCGCGAGAAGGAACCTAACGAGGTGAATTCTTTTAAGAGAGACCCCTTCGTCCTAACTCCAAATATACGCAAACCGTTCACGTCGTAACAAACGCGGAGAGACATTTTTCTCGCCAACTTCGTACAACCCATTCAAAGGGTTGTTTCCGGGAAATGCCTAAGCACAGCCTGTGCACACCTAAACCTTTACGCTATGGTGCTGTAGCTACCCAGCCTAGCGGCAAAACCTCGCACGCAGCTGCAGTGCCTGCGCACCTCGAAACCAGCTGCAGTGCCTGCGAACCCTCGACTGTTGGCCACCTAGAACTCTGTCCTTCAATACGTTGAGAGCTTTGCGAACAGTAGCATGTCCCCTCCAAAGGTGCTTGTGTCACAGCCAATTCTAACAAGTCCTGCAACCAGAAAACTTACCTTGAGGAACGTACAACCATGAGCTGATGCTGTACGAGGTGAAGGGGTAAGAGAGGGGCCACCCTACTCAACCTATTGGTTGGGGTGAAGGACCCCACCGCCCTGATTGAACCCCTGGATATACCGCATCGCCAAGAGATGACAGTGATGCAAGACTCCATATTGTTAACAAAAAATGGTGCACCAAGTCAACTTCGGCTCCGGAGGTAATGAAGAGATCGATTAGGCGTGGCCAAGATAGGTTCCGTCGCATGTCCGTGAACGAATGCGTCTCTTCGCAAGTGTAGTATCCCCCTATCAGCTTCTGCATGACGACTTGATTGGACTATGGAGGAAGGACCAGAACAAGATGAAAGGCAAATACTTAGATTCCGTTCCCGGCTATAGTCAAGTAGTTCAGATTGGTGTTGCTTATGAAGTTTGGACTGCATTTATCTGAGCAATGCTTCCCGACTACGATCGGGAGGACTGTGTGTATTCCGATACATGTTTTCTGTATCAGTCTCCTCGTGGGTTTGTCCAATGCTCCCGACTGACGATCGGGATGGAACTGTGTGTTAATTCCGAGTACCATGTTTTTCCCTGTATCTTCTTTCTCAATACACGTTGGTTGGGTTTTGTCATTGCTCCCGACTCGATCGGGGGGACTGTGTGTATTCGTAGTTCAATGTTTTCTGTATCATCTCGCTCTTGGGATTTGTCAAGCTCCCGACTACGATAGGGAGACTGTGGGTTTTGTCTCTACATACTCTGAATCATTTGCTCTACCAACCTATTTGTCCTTACGCAGCGTCCACATGATACCGGTACGTGGAGGTAAAGGGTCACGCGCGGCGAGAGGTTTTGGGATGCGGTGGGTCATGGCCGAAGTGGACTCAGGGAGCCGCCAGAGCCAATGGTCCATCGAAGTCGTTTGCTGGTGGACCAGCTTCATGTTCCGGCTCCACACTCAACTGGTGATGTTTCGCGGTCGAATTGCAGGCCTATTGGTGTGGAGCTAAATGCTTTCGTCGACACTCCACCTTGCGTGTCCAAGCCAGCCCAGATGAATCACTAGCGTTCGGGCCGCATGTTCGGAGCCCTATCAAGCATACGAGTTCCGATCGCGCTCTACGCATGGTGGTATAAAAATGCTGCGGCCCCGCAGTTAGGGTCGGCAAGGGGCGGATTTTATCGCCGACAAGAGCTTGTGGAATAAATGGCGTTGGTTCAGACATTCGAAGGAAGCTCGGGAACGATTTCAAGGACTTTTGGTCCTAGGCGACAGGAGGTCACGCCTCGATCCTTTACAAAAAGAGCCTTCACACTGACTCCGGTAGAGAGCATCGACGGACTGTACTGGTGCACCACTGCTAGGTCGAATTTTCAAATCTGACATTACATTTTGAATTTACGTACGCTGTGGGATGTACACCTGTTCGAAACAACCATGTGTCCTGACATCTCCGGCGTCGCTTCTCGCAGGGCGTTCTTCGGGCTTGGGATTTACTTTTCCGCCCATCTAGTCCCTTTCTTATTTTATCCGCCTTTGTATTCGGTTTCCCCGCTCCGTCGCCTCACTTACGACTCGTTTTCGTTTCTTGTGGGTAGATTTTCTATAAAATCCTTCGATAGGATTTGCGTTACTTCTGCACTCTTTCCATTTCCCTTGCAGGCTCCGCGGAGAAGGCAGGAAGGAAGCGACGAATCAGCTCCTACAATCCAAACAACAGGAAAAGGGGCCCCCTAAAGTCGCCGACACTTTGTAAGTTCAGCGTATTCAAATGGTGTATCGGGGGGGGGGGGGGTGGGGGGGTTCCTTTCGGCAATCGATCACGTCGTTCGAGGCGGTGAATGAACATGCAGTCAATTCTATTGCCCTGCATGGTCGTAGTCACTGTCGATCGCATCACTTAAACCGGGCGGGCGCGTCACTGATGTTTTGAATCCTCTCGTTCCACATGCCGCCCCGCCTTGGGGCGTTCCGGTAATAGTGCGGGAGGGGACTTTCGGCTCCTTGGGCGTTTTGTTTTGTTATCGTCCTTGGTCCAACTCGATCACTCGTTTTGCGTGAAATGAAGCAGTTTCATCAAGTCTGTTCCTCTGCATCGTAGTCTTGTTAGGTCGGATCGTCATCAACTGTGAACCCCGCGCGGTCACTGATTTTGAATACGTTCGCGTCCCTTTGGCGTGTCCGATATAATCGGGATGCATCGGGGAATGTTCAATGCTCAATCTTCGCAATTCTGGTACTCTAATCAACTAAGTCAGCTCCCGATTCTCCGTGGGAGGACACTGGAGTTTCAAGTGCTCAAAGTAAAACCCGCGACATCAGTTCACTAATCAAGTATGGTCAATGCTCCCGAGAATAAGTCGCGGACCACTGGATGGTTCAAGAGTCTTCAATCTGTCTGCTGTCCGCAGATAATTTAACCAATCAACTATGTCGAAGCTCCCGAGTATAGTCGGGAGGGACAGTCGGTTTTTCAATGTTCAGTCTTCTGGCAATAGATGTTATACCAATCAACTTGTCAAAGCTCCTCGATATAGTGGGAGGACACTGCTGGATGTTCAATTTCCTGACACTGCGCGTCACTAAGGTCGAAGTATGGTTTTATCATCCCTTCAAGGTTTGGCTGATCGCCGAGGAGAGGAGAAACCTGCTTGGACACAAGTGTCAAAGGGCAGCGGTGGGCGTGGCGGGCGTCGGTCTTCAGGGGAGCAATTTCATTTGGGGTTTCCCCACGTTCTGGCCTATCCTTGTTGCAAGAGAAACACACGTCCTGGTACTCCCGAAGCCCGAGGATTGCATTGCCGTCGGGTTGTTTGATCTCCGAAGTTTTCTCTTGGCCCTTTTGACTTTCATACTAGTGAATGTTCTGTCTGACCTAGACATTTGTCGCTACTCTGCTCTTGTGCCTCTTCTCGTGCCTCTCGTCGCGCTCCCTCCGATTTGTTGCTGGTTTTGCCCACTCGATCGTTTGGATCCCAACCACCGGCCGATGATGCAGCACCGCGCGTCGTTACCTGGCAAGCCTCGTTGACCTCCTGGCTCTTCGCTTCTACTAGGAACCACCAGAAGGTGAGGGCTTCGTCGTCGTCGGGTCAGCCTGCTGTGTTATGTTCGAGCTTAGCCTTGTAGAGACGTAGCGTCATGCGAACGGTGCTTTTTGTCACTTAGTAGTCACCACGGTCCGGAGCCAGGGGGCTCAGGAGCTATGGAATGGTAAAGCGCGGGGCGTTACGCTACCCTCAACTTCTGGCGCTGTGAAACATCGAGAGGTGATTTGGGCTAAGGCCAAGGCTTTCCTGACCGACAGCATGGGGGTTGGTGGGGTGGAGGGGAGCATTCGATGGGGGGCTGCACGAAGTTCCTCCCCTCCAAAGCTACCTGTCCGAATCCCTTGTGTTGGACCGCTGTTCGAGTCGTCACCTCCCTAACTCCTGCCAATTTTTTGAAAACCACAATGACCCAATGGGAATGTATGTTCATGGACATCGGCAAGGACCTTGAGAAGTGGTGATCGGTCCAGTTGGGATAATATGGATCCAGCAGGCGGGAACAACAAACAGACGTCTCAACCAACCATCATCCAATGTGAAAGGGGGAAATTTGGACAGAGAACCATGGCATCATCGGAATGGTACACAAACACAGCTCCCCCAAAGCCTTCGAAAACTCATCAAGCTGGGCAACACAGCCAGACCCCGCGTTGCACCAATAGCTGGTGCGAAAATGCTCTCCATGCGCAAAAATTAGCTAATAGGTAAGAAATAACAACCGTTGTCAGAGAACGGAGTAAGCGAAGCGGGTGCCCAAACAAACGCTACAGAAGACACGATAAACTATCAGAAACGACTAAGCAAAACGTGCCTCCTTACCCCTTCATTGGGACAACAAACACAAACCACCTCAGACAAAACGGCACAGCCTCGCACTTAAGCGTGGGTCACGAACTCTCAGCCTTTTTATCGATGAATTACTCTAAACACAAGTCCTGTGGCGGGTGAATTGTACCTGGCCGGCAGGGCTGTCTGCTCACCTAAGTGGGGGCCGACACCGCAGGGAAAAGCGGTGAGGACTTAGAAGGGGGCAAACAAGACAACCCCAGCGAAGCGTCGCTAGTGTGTTCACAAACACTTGAGTCAAATCTCTGTGTGCGCATCTGCGGACGCCTGGGGACGAGAATAGTTACGACTATGCTGTTGCTAGCCAGATGCCTTCTGCGGTGGGCACCATGTGCCGCGCTCGGTCATACTACGCTCCAGGGGCGCAAGCGCACGACCGTGCCCTGTTTGTTGAGTCGGATTGGACAAGAAAACAGAGTCCTACAAGAAGGCTTTCGTGATCATGTCCTCCATGGACGACCGGGAGAAGATAGGCGCCGACCACCTTGTTGAGCGCCTACAGAACGTGGAGCCTCCGCCTCCGCCAAACGATGAGGAGGAAAGAGGAGGGGGACGACGAGGAAGCTGGACCTGAATCCCATGGGAAAAGGGCTAAGGGAAAGGCTAAGGACAAGATAAGGTCGGTCCTCGTTGAGGACATGAAGGAAACTATGAAGCTGCGCACCTGGAGAGCTGAAGTTCTTCCTGAAGTCCGTGACCGACGACTTGTATGTCCACAAGTATGAAGCTTTCAAGATCAAGGACGAAGTTGACAATGTTGCGTTCACTACCGCGGTAGGTTCATGTTGTATATTAAGTTATTTCAGACATGATCGGGATGATTGTGATGAAGTACGGTGGTGTGGCCATTTTTCGTTATTGACAGCGATTCACTTCTCGCATTGGACGATGCTTCCGAGGATGATCGGGAGGACTGCGGGTGTGCCATGTCTCGTTATTGACATAAAATCACTTCTCTCGCTTTGGACGATGCTGCCGAGTATGATCGGGAAGACTGTGCGTGTGCCATATCTAGTTATTGACGGCGAATCCCTTCTTGCATTGGATGATGCTGCCGATTATGATCGGGAGATGCTTTCCTAGTATGATCGTTATCATGACAAGAAAACTCTTTATCCGCAGACGTTTGCATCGGCCATACAAGGCTTCGTTGGTTCATTACAGACAGAAGTGTCAGCGGGCTTCGTCATCTACATCATCGACAGGCTTCTCAAGCAACACAATGTCTCGCCTGTGTCCTTTCGTGACGACTTGAAGTTACGCTTCAATTCTGGTTCGCCGTTTGACCTTGAGGCAAAGGGCTTCACGCACATGCACGCCTTCTTGGGCAATAACGCGGAACCCGCCGTTACCAACAAACCCCTTCCGCTGGGTGGCATCGCCTTCAGCAGCAAGGCAGCTTCTGAAATCTTGATCGGGGGCATTCGATCCGATGCTTCGATTCCCGCACATCAGGTCTTCGCCGGGTGGCTGAGGGACTATACCGCCAGAGAAGGGATTGGTATGGTATACCACCTAGGGATGAAGTTTTGATGCCCAAGCTAACCATCACCGAGGTCACGCAAGTGGGAGGTCTGCTGAGTTTTGCGACAGACAAGGAACAGGTGGTTTTCTGTGATCAGGACAAGGGTCAAGCAAAAAAAACCAGCCACAGAGTGTCAGTACCCTGGCCGCTAGCATTGACGACATGAAGTGCTAGTTCAGCCTGACCAGGAGTACCCAATGGCGGCAGACGGCCTCCGCCAACCAATCTCTGATGATATGTCCAAGTTCCTCGAGGCCTGCCGCGAACTGCTTTTCGCATGCCCCATTCCGCCTCGCAGTATCCATCTCGATGCGTTGAACACCATCAGGGGAGTCCGTGGGTTTCCTCGTCATGGACTTAACAAGGGCGGAGGAAAGATGGAGCAGCAGGGATTCCGATGTTGAACCTGACAGAGGAGGTCTGGTTGTCATTGGCAGCAAAGTACGGTGATGTGCCAGTGTGGAAAGGGGAGTGCCTTCCCAAGGCTTTTTCCGTCTCTACGATGGTGGACAGATGTATCCACACCTGATGTCGGCAGCTACATGCAGTGTTCATGGACGATGACCACCAGATTGGAGCCGGTCGGGTCCAGCTAGAGACGGCAACAGTCAGCGCGCACCTTTACAACATGAAGGCGAAGAACATTCCAGTGTGATGAAATCCGTAAGGTGCGTAGATGTTTAAAATGATAGACTACAAGTTGAAAAGTTGACGCTCCCGATCATAATCGGGAGGATGATGTGTTAAGCATGTCTTTTCACCACTTCAAAATCCATTACACATAATCCTTCCGATCATAGTCGGGAGCATCACGTTGTTCAACTTGTCTTCCAACCCATAATCTAACTGACTTGTACATATTTCGTTTACTCTTGCAGGTGCCTGGCAAACTCATCGACTTGGTGATCATCGACCCCTGTCTCACTGGCGATGAAAAGGGACCGTTGTGGCTCGTCGATGAAGACTCTTGGAGTTCGACTGATGTGATCGACATGCTGCGGAACTTAGCAGGCCAGAATCGGAAGTTTGCCTCAGTGTGCCATGTGGTCGTGTACACCAACCAAGAGGAAGGAACCAGCAGATGCCTTGTGGCTTTCAGAGAAGCTGGCGTGGCTGACATTCGCCAAACCCACATTACACGCATGGGGCCAGACTTCAAGACACATTCCACCAGCATCGCCATCTCTGGGATCTTGCATCAAGGTGCGGGACAAGCGGGCCCGTCCTCGAAAGCTTCCAGTTCTTCTTCTGGTCTTGCCGCTGCCATCACGGTCTTCCTACCGCGTATTGACGCACAGAAAAGTGCCATTGGACGCCCGACATTAGCGGCTGCTCGATGAGTCCCAAACAAGTTGGATACCGCAGGAGAAGTGTCGCCGAATTCTGTCACTTGTGCGGGAGCTTAGCTCCGTTGGCAACTATGTGATGTGCATGCAAGCTGGCGATGCCTCGGGCATGCTAGCGGCTTTGCTAGAGAGGAGGAACGCCATTGTCTTGGACTGTATCACTCAGAAGCTTGGGGCTGCTGCATGGCGTTTGAACATGTTTGCAAAAACGGAGAAGGCTATTCTATCACGTCTCGAAGCCTGTACTGATGCAGATGATGAAACAAGGGTGAGGACGGCGGTACTGGTTCAGGAAGACATTGACGCAGAGTTTCGCGACAACCCTGCTGAGCCCAGTGAGGAAATGATGCAAAAGCTACAGACTTGTCTCCAGACATATCGCGAGAAGAAAGCCGCAGATTGGCCTAAGGACGAGTTCGAGGCCTGCAAGGAGAAGGTTCTGGAAAGCTGCATCAGTGCAGCAACAGTAAAAGGGCTGATGAGGACCAAGAAGTTAGATTTAGCCCTCGTTGGGTTGCGTGCCAACTTGTTCCCAGAGCAAGACGATTCAGATAGCACATGATCTGTCAGCACTAAGTGCAGAAGTTAGCACCAATGGACTTGTTGGCAGCAGTGCAACATTAGCATTGTGCATAAGTTTCACGAGTTGTACTTGTTTGCACCATCCAACACACATTTTGAGTGATTTCAGGATTCTAGGATGGCAGGTTGCAGATTTCAGGATTTAAATTTGTGTTATGTACATAATGAGCTTATGAGGTATGAAATTATGAATAATAAGTCCTGAGTTAGGAGTTATTAGTTCTGACTTGTATAAGGTACATATAAGTTCTGAGTTGTGAGTTATAAATTATGAGATACACATAAGTACAGATTTTGGAGTCGTAAGTACTAAGTTGTAATTTTGAACTGTTGAGTTGTGAGTTGTGAGATAAATAATTATGAGCAATGCGTTCAAGACTTTGTAAACAGCTTTCACCTTCCTCTTGACTGTCCTCTACAATTGATTTTGTATTCGAATACTTTCTCTCTCTCCAAACGAGCAAATCAATGTTACAATTGAAATTGAAGGGAATAGTCTCTTTCTCCGGAATACAAAAAAACAATCTTACAAAATAAATTGTAAGATATTTTCGTAAAATACGCCAAAAAAGCAAAATCAATTAATTTGCGAAAATGATCTTACAATATTTATCGTAAGATTTCAGTAAAATAAAAAATCCGTTCGGAAGCAGGAACGCCCATTATTAGGAAAAACTGTGGATCTCCTATATGCTTGGGTGGCCTCACCCACTGACACACTTTGATTGTGATCAGACCTGCTCAGAAGCTTACCCCTTTCATATCTTCCTCCCACCCCCCATAGGATGCACCATCTACCAAGGCACCAAGGGAATGATGCTCCAGTGCATCATCTGCAGCCAGCACAGCCACCCCTAGTGCATCAGCTTGGGCAGGAATGCCATGTCCTGTGGTACATTCAAGTGCTCAGCCTGCACACTATAAGAGTGTCCTCTCCACATCACTAGCTTCCAAGGCCAACAAGGGCCAGGGGGCTAGGGATGTTGGAGGGCTCTACCTTGGCTGTACCGAAGCTCACAAGACACTTTTGCAAGTGATCTTAAGCGACACCAAGTGTATGGCTGAAGTTACTTGCTTACTGAGCAGAATGCACTCCCTCCTGGCCTCAAGGAACAAGTGCCTTTGATACTAGTTAAAGCTGGTCATGGATTGGGCAGCAGGTCATAACTAACCTGCCACCATTACAACCATGTCAGCACTAGCTGAATGGCACAGGCCCAAGGGACTGGACCCTTAGCACTCTGGTTTCCAGTGTTGCGGGACAGATCTCTAAGGCCTTTAGGGTGTTCCAGGGCCTAAGGGAGTTTCATCTGGCAAAGAGGGCAGTGTGTAAGTCCCTCATGTTTGTGTGTCTGGAGACCATGAGGAAGCTGAAACCCTGCTGCCCCACATGGAGGACGTGTTTACTAGAGATACAGCTTGGCTAGTGATGGGTTTCTTTGACCTCCTTAGGAGGAGTGAGCTTTTTGCTCTACTTTTGTCAGTGTAGTCCCCCCTTCTTTCGGGTCAGGCTTTGTCCTGTTGACTGAAGTCTTTTCTCACTGCTATTGCACACTCTTACCCCATCTGGACATAGATCCAGCCAGGTTTGCCATGCACAGCCTCAAACGGGAAGGTATAGTAGCAGCTTGGGCTAATGGGGCAGATCTAGAGACGTTTAGAACTCAAGGTAGGTGGAAATCGGATGCCATTAAGGCATATCTGATCCCAGACCTCTCGGTCAAGTTGAACTTTGCCTCCAGCCTCTGAGCCTAGCTTTTCCTTCCCTCTCTTTTCTCTTGATACCCATCACTTAGCCAAGCCTGCTGTCCTGTACATGCTCCTTACTCCTACACCTTTCCCCCAGTCCCCCCTTTACACTCCTTTCTTACATGTGGGACTGATTTTATTATCCTGGGGGCACGTGTGTGTGAAATTGCAGTGACTCTTGCATATGGTAGTAGCACAAAGACAGACCTGAACAGTCTGGACTTACAAGCTAGATAGTGCAGCTGACTTTATTAAATGGTAAAAGCTGATAAGACCAGTAAAGCCAGCTAGTGGTGTGATATACCCCCTAATTAAGGGAAATATCACACTCAAAGCTAAAACTTTACAAGGCCCAGCACACACCTTAAATATGTCTACTAAGCACTTGTACCAATGGGGGGCCCCATCTGAAAGATCGCTGGACCTCTCGTGCAGTGTCTCAATGTCCAGCAAGCAGGCCCCCATACTTAGCAAATACAAGTACTGACAATGATGAAGAAGCCTGCATGTGCTTAATTTCCTCAACCCTGAAGGGTAAATTATATGTATTGGAAATATGAAAAAACAACTGTAAGGAATCTGAGTCACCCGTCTGAATGCAGGTGTGTTCAGATCAACCTCTCTCAGCACACCTACATTGTTGATCAGGTGGAGCAGTTTGGTCTTACTGATGCTGCCCCACCCAGGTTTGCTGCTCCCATGGCCAAGTCCACTGTTTCTGACGCCCCTGGAGTACCCCTGCCATTTAATAGCCAGTACCTCTCTCTTGTGGGTGCTTTGCTATACCTGGCTGCTTGCACCAGGCCTGATATTTCTTTTGCTGTGAGCTACCTGTCCAGGTTTTCTGCTCACCCTACAGTCCCTCTCTGGGGGCTGCCGAGCGGTTGCTGTTGTATTTGAGGACACATTCCCACCTGGGTCTCACTTACACCCACAGCCCTGAGTTCTCTTTTACTGTCTTTAGTGACTCATCCTTTGCTGATGATGGGTCTGACAGGAGGTCTCAGACTGGCTTTGCTATTCTAGCTGGGGGGTGCATTGTTAACTGGATGAGCAAGCGACAGCCTACTGTTGCCATTAGCTCTAGTGAGGCTGAGTATCAGGCCCTGTCCCAAGCTGCCAGGGAGGTACAATGGTTGAAGAAATTGAGGGTGGATCTGGGTCTGCCTTGTACTTTGGGTACCATTCAGGGTGACAACTTAGGGTCCCTGAGTTGGGCCAAAGACTGGCAACTTCTGCCTCACAGCAAACATATTGATGTTATTCATCACTACATCAAGGAGCTGGTGGAGGATGGTTCACTAGATGTTGCCTATGTTAACACAGTTGATAACTGTGCTGACCCCTTCACCAAGCCCCTTCATCCTGCTGTGTTCTGGAGGTTTATCCGTATGCTTGGAATGACCGCTTCTTCTTAAGGTCATTTTTTGGTTTTTAGTTACATAGGTTTCTTTGGTTATCATTATTTGGCATTAGGTTCCTATCCCCGGATCGGGTTTTCTATACCGTTGTTACCCATCTTTGATATTCGGTTGTCATCTTTTCTACCTTGGAAAATTTTTGGTTTTTGCCTTGGATTCATTCCTTCATTTCCACCCTTTGGGTTCCATTCACAGTTCTCTCGTTTTTCGGAGTTCTTTGATTTTTTTTTTTAAATCTGTTACATATAGTTCTATGTCACCAGTGCCATAGGTGGAGTAGTAGTATTGTATGTCACCTGTGTCGTAGGTGGAGTGTTAGCATGAATTGCGGTGCTCTCACGCGTTTTATGACTTGGTGACTACCTTTGTACTTCCTTAGAACTATCGGCTCTCCCAGTCTTGTGCCAGCTTCCCGTAGTGACGGTTTCCCTTAGACTGAGTCAATGAGTGACTCAGTGACAGTTACCTGTCAGCTACTTCACCGGTCTTGCCTTTACTCTGTTAGTTTCCCGGCTGCCCGGTTCCTCTGACTCAGACTGTATAGCCGGTACCCTTATCAGGGTACAGCCTACCGTTCCTCTCTCTCTGGTGCCTCCTCTTGATGGGTCTCCAGTGCTTGTAACGCTATTCTCGTCTCCGTGTATAGATTGGCGCGTCTGTCTCCGCTGCATACATCTCTGTCCACTCTTCGGAGTGCTTACTAGCTGATAAGGGTCTAGGACTCATTGGACTGTTCCAGCCACCACGTCTGGTGTTTACCACTTCGAAGCGATACACTGCCATGACCCTGAGTCTTATCCGCAGGAGTCGCGAGTTCGCTTCTCTCCTGCGGCGTTTTCTGGTGAAACTGTTACTCCTGACCAAAGTGGCCCTACAGTTACTTGTCGTGACACTGCGAAACTATGGCACCACAGGTTTGGCCATCCTGGTCAACCCTCTATTCACATGTTTGTCGCACGCCGGCACTGTTTCTGGCGGACCCAATTTTACCAGGGCTGCACTTCAAAAGTTCTCACAGGACCCTTGTGATGTAACGGTACCGAACCCTTCACGGGTACTCGGGCCGTCCAGCAAGGCATACGGGTACACCTCACCCGTAAGCCACGTGACGCACGCACATGATACAGTACCTTACCCATGTACTGCTTCATCTCTCACAACGCACACGATGCGTACATAGACACGAGCTACTCGGATCAAACCCTTCTACTCCTCCCACGAAGACGTTCTTCCCGAGCCACTCTACATCCCCTACTAGGTAACTCTAACCCTGCTCTGCTAGTTCACTCATATCAACATACTCGTAAACCCACATCACGCTTATCGTTCCTAGCTTAACCCCCCAGTCTGCTAGGTAGCATCCTGAGCTGTTACACTGGTCTCAGGAGCTGGTTTCGATCCTTAGGGACCTCACGCATACGCATCCGCGTTTTCTTTCGAATAATAGCACCCGACAGTACATCCTGCAAGATCGACATTCACTAGGCCGCCTGCTACCTGTAGTGTGTGGGCGCCTGTTTTAACCTGCCGACCCCTGTCGTCCACGTTCTCGATCCTTGCATTCACGTCCTGCCCTTTTGGTCATAGCTTGTAACGAGGATTTCCCGAGCTTCCACCTCGTGGTTTGATCATTGGTGCAGCATCGGCTCCATTGCCGTCTAGGCTGTACTAGCTTTAATTAGGTTGCTTCGTGAGCCATTCCTGCAACGCTCGCGGATTGTTGCATTACGTATTTGTGCTGCCATTCTACCATTCGGCTCACCCTGTCGCGCAATTCGACTTGTCTTTGTGCAATCATTGCTGCCTGTGACCCGTTCTGTGCAAAGGCTGTTATCCCTCTTCGTATTCTGGACGAACGCGTCACTTACAGTTACGATTGGGGCATTATCAGCTCGTCACGCTCGCCAATTTTACTCGTCTCTGTTGCAGGTGATTTTCTGGCGCCTTAGAGTTGCGAGTAATATCCCTCCCTAGCCCACCACTCATCCCTGTCCAGCATTCTGACTTCTTCTGTTGCCTGTGCAGAATGACACCTCAAAAATCGTACGTAAGCAACACCGCCGCTGAGGCTGCCGCTGCCGCGGTCGCTCACACTGCCGTGGTCGCGGCGGAGCAACCTACGCGGTCACTAGTCGACACCAACCCAGAAGGGGTGGCGTCTTCGGACACTGAGCCCGACACTGACCTCGGCGCTACTCGAGACGGTTCAACGTCCACCGGGGCGCGGCCCTCTGTGTCATTGGGAACGCTGCAGCCGTTAATGGACGGCCTCACTGGCTTGTCGGCACCCTCGGGTGCCCCGCCCGCTGCCCCGCCCCCGGGCGCTGGCATGGCTCGTACGTCGACGCCACCGGCAGCATCTCTGCCTGGGTCTTCCCTTGGGGAGCTCGGCGCTCGCCATAAGGCGGGCGCGGTTGGCATACATCCCGCAAAAGGTGACGACCTCAATGGCCTAACGGCACCCTCGGGTCCCCCGGCCGCTACCCCACCTTCACGTGCGGCACTGTCTTCCTTCGGGGAGATTAGCGCTCGCTATGCCGATGGGGCTGAGCGCAGGCGTCATCAGTACATGGGTGACCACCTGCCCGCGGTGGAACAAATTGTTCTCCTCCGCTCGCAGCTAGACCAGGCTACCATTGCCAACGCAGCTCTAACTGAGCAGTTCATGGCTAAGGTAGCCGATACTCACGCCGAGGTCACCGACCTGACACAGCGCCTCGCCGTCTCCAGCGCGGCTGCTGAGGCCGCACTGGCCAACGGCGGCGACCCTACCGAGAGGCAGGAGTTAATGTCCAGCCACTACTTCCTCGGTAGGGATCTGGCTAAAAGCCAGAAGACTCTGGCAGATCTCCAAGTCGCGTCCGCTGAAGCAGCGGCGACCGCACAGTCCGCCACGGCTATTCGTCAAATTGAACTGGCGGCTAAGGAGTCCGAGCTCAGTGCGGCGCAGGCCGACCTCGCCAAGTCTCAAGCAGGTGCGATCAGTTTGTCGCTTGACCACCATACGACCAACGTACCATTCGCAATTTGCAATCCATCCGATCGTATCGAGGATTCACCTACACCCATGGTTACCCCTTCCGATGTGGTGCCCGCCAAGCGCACTTTGTTTCATACTCCGCTTACACCACAGCCTATCTCGCCTCGTTTTTCATCCCATGCAGCGCTCGCCCCCGCTTTGGCGAAAAAAGCTCGCCTGTCCGGGGTCATCGAGCAGCTGACGCGTGACAACGCCGCCTTGGGCAAGCGCCCAGTGGCAGCTCCCATCGAGGCCGCTCCCGCCGCTCTTACCCTTGCCGACGTCATGGCGTTGATCGCGGCGGACCGAGCTGCTGTGGCGCGAAATGAGACGGTGCCCATGGACACCGAGGACCCGGGCGGTTCTTCCAGCGGGGCCCGTCATGTGGGTACCGGAAACGGGAGGACCGTGGGGCGCAAGCATGCGCTACCTCAGGCCGCTCTTGATGATGACGACGCCGCTCGAAAGACAGTGGCACGCAAGCTGGCGCTCCAACGGGGTCGAGATGTCAGAGCATCGCCCACGTATGCCAAGGCTGCGAAGTTGGATGGTCTACTATACTACCACTCCGCCGACCACCCTGTCGCCCCCTATGCCGACGCCAAGCTGGCGGAGCACATGAACGCTTACGCGGACAGCCTCCTCCTTGACTGCGATTCCGACGGTATCGTCGATGCACTGCAAGCGGTGGAGGACCTCCGCGACAGCATGACCCGTATTCACACGGCATGCAAAATGCAGCACAAGCAGGGGTGGATGGAATGGATGCCTAAAAACATCAAAGACATTGCGGACAAGGACGCCGCGCTGAAAGGCGTTAAGCTGAAGTCCCACTACCTTGCGGCGGAGGCCAATGAGGAAAAGATGGACGAGACGTTGCCTCGTGCCCCTGACAGGCAGGTGCGGGTTACAGGGAATTCGTAGTTGTTTGTTACACCACCTGTTGCTTGGTTAGCCCCGGCGTGTGACCCAGAACCATTTCGACTTCCCGACGCCTATGCCCATTCGGGTGCCCTTACTGGCAAAATGCAACGGGGTTCGATTCCGCGGGGGGCCGCTACCTCGTGCCCGCCGTCAGTGGCGACCGCCGCTCCCTTACCCCCCAGCGGCCCCGGTCCAGTCTCCGATCACTCGTTATTGGACACCGACTTAACAGATTCCCCAGGGTCGCCTCTCCAGGGTTACCCCGGCGAACCGACCGTTATTCGCGACACTCCGGCGTATCGGCCAGAGCTCGACACGACGCCGCCTGTTCGTCCTCGTGCGCAGCGCGCAGCTACGCTGGCCGTTGACACACCAGCATCGACGCAACGGGTCCGAGCAGCGACGCACCTGGCCCCGGCATGCCCGCCGGGTGAACCGAACCGGGTCACCCCTAGTCCTGACTCGCGAGCCACTCGTCTTTCTGTTCACGACAGTATGTTCGCCAAGCGAATTACTGAAATGAGGAAGGAACTCCGTCTCATTGAAAATAAACTGTCAGACAGATGCACTAGAGCTCAGTTACGCCGATGGGTCTTCAACGTGGTTACGATCATAGAGCTCCAGTTTTTCGACGGTTACCTTGGTTCATTCGAGCGCATCGTTCCACACCTGTCGTGCGCCTTTACTGGCCAACTACGCATCACATACGACGAGGCATGGGCTAGCGATGAGTTGGACGGGTTAGATTTCATGGGAATCGTCACATGGGCGGAGTCGCTACTCCTTCCCGAGTTATTAACTGAATCGCACGTCGCTCTCACCAAACTACACGAAGGTGGCGTCCGCCAAGATACTCGCTCCCTGCAGAATTATTACCACACCATCAAGTCTGAATTTCGCAAAGTCCCCGAGTTGACGGACCGCGAGAAGTTAAACTTGTTTCGCACGGGACTTTCCGACGAACTCCGCGCCGGTGCACACGCCCGCCGCGAGTCTGGTACTATGTTTGAAACAATGGAAGATTTGTTTCGCTATCTGCAGTTGGACGAGGCGAGAAAAGTTGTCGCCGCGCGTGGCAAGTCCTTGACGGACAAACACGATCGCCATCAGAGGGGTGGCTACGCTAACCAAAAGACGAGGTACCCATTCAAGCGCCCGCCGGATACTACTAAGTACCCGGGTAAGGACCTTGCTTTCAATCACGTCCAATTTGGAAAATCACCCCCCTCCGATTCTGACACAGATTCTTTATCTTCACAGGAGGTCGGCACCGAAGACGGCGGGGAGATGAACTCTCGCCCAGCAAAGAGCCCCAAGCTGGTTCCAAACAGTAGTCGCTACCCGGCAGGTGGCCGGGGCGGTGGAGGACGTCAGGCGAATCAACCTGCGCACTACGGCAAACTGGGTGGACCCCCAAGACATAGGGTCCTCAGTTTGCAAGGTGCTGATCGCACGTTCGGAAGAGGCTCTATTGGCCGCGGCGCGGGCCGTGGTGGTCGAGGAGGATACGGACAGGGTGCTGGTCGAGGCCGTTCACAGCCTAACGGTCTGAGGAACCCAGACTTTTCGGGGCACCACCCCGAGAGCGCTATGTTTATGAACAAATCGGTCAGCGTGGGGCAGGCCATCTGGCTACAGAATGGTTTGCGCTGCTTCTTCTGCTTCCGCTACTTGAGCACATGCACGCTGTCGCTAAATAAGGACGGCCGCTGCTGCACTCGGGACTTGCATAACTGGCCGCCCCTCAACGGGACTACGTGTCCCGACTGGGCCCTTGACGGCAACGGTCCCATCCCGAAGTGGGAATAGGAATCGGCCGGTCAGGTATTGACAACCCTAGATCGTGTACTTAGCGATGATAAAGTAGTAGTAGTCGAGCCCCTTGAGCTCTTGTTACAGGTTCAAGAGGAACTGTTTTCAAACTTGGGCTTAACCCCAACCATGGATGTAACTTCTACTAATGCCTTATCGTCCCCTTGTCCACTGAAGTTCTCTACGGAGTTTGGCATGCGTGTCTCCATTTCACACGAGTTCATATACGCTCACCCCATTGCGGAAGACGTCGTGTCGGTGTTGGAACACTATTGGGAATGCAAAAACGATGCACCCTTCGACACGTCCGGTATGTTCATCCTCCCGAAAATTGCTAGTAACGATAAACATATATCCAGTCTCCTCCAAGGTATGGAGTTATTCAAGGAATATCAGTCGTTCGATCACCATATGAAGCCCCGCCCCATGGGGTCACCTTCGAATAAGGTCGCCGTCCAGGTATGGTACGACCCCCCGGATTCCGAACGAGTCGTCCAAATCAAAAAGGATTGGCATGCGATCAACGACGTGACCAAGGCAGTATACTTTGGCCCTGCACCTGAGGAGAGTATCCCCAGTCCGGTTGAAACCCGTCGAAAAAAACACTGGTGGTCGGAGGCATTGGATCCCAAAGTTCGCATTAAACAAATCGCTGCCAGACGGTCAACGAAGTGCATCCGTCGCAATCACGCACAACGAGATACGAATGCTTCCCCCGTGCTCATGACGCGAGCCAATCGGGTGTACGAGGTCAACTCCGCTGCTGCCCCCGATATGCTCTTCAACGCACGATCAGGTGCGAAGCAATTGCTCACACTGGCAGACTCCGGCGCGACGGGCTGTCTTATGGAGAGGCAAACGGCCGAGGATCTCGTTTTGCACATCCGCCAGTGGGAAAACGAACGCGACGGATTCACTTGTGCTAACGACGGAATCATCAAGATTCGCGGGACGGTCTCGCTCCCGCTACACATACAAAGGTATGTGGGCAAAGTTTTTGCTCATGTTGTCGATAAACTCCCCGGTGGATTAGACCTAATCCTCGGGTCCGACTGGATGCGCGACGAAAAGGCCGTCCTTGACTACGATCGCATGACTTTGTCGCTCAAACGGTACGGCTGCTGTTTGACACCTATCAACAGACAGCGGGACGAAACGGCTCATTCCTTCTTCAGTATGGCACTTGCGGGCAAACCTACTGACGACCCGGTCATTTCTGGTCGCAAAGCCGCAAAGTTGTTGAAAGGTGGCACTAACCATGTCATGGTCAATGTCCGCGAATCCCGAACGGATTTACCGGCGCCTAACGTCACTACCGACGAGCGGGCTAAACTGCTGACAAGGTTATTACCTTCCGACGGGCCGTTACCTGGTCCCCCGGTTGCCAGCATGGATTTCGACAATTGGATCCGCGACAACATACAGGACCACGATGATACCACACTCATCGCGGCAGACGACCTCTGCGGTCTCCTCCGGCAATATCGCAAAGTCTTCAACAGTTTGCCGATAGGGACGCCTAATCATCGGGTTATTCCTCACGTCATCAAAACGCAGGATAATGCTTACGCCCCTTATCGACGAAATCGCCGCATGAGCCCGTCAGAGACGTTACTCTGTGAGGAATACGTCTCCGACCTGTTGCATCAAGGATTCATAGCACCGAGCTCGTCCCCGTACGGTGCGCCAATTATGATCATAGCGAAACCGGGTGGAACGGGGTACCGTGTTGTTTGCGATTGGCGAGCACTTAACAACATCACGATTAAGAATCGGTATCCCCTTCCCCGTATCAACGAGACCATAGATCGTCTAGGTGGAGCTACTTTGTTCAGTTCCCTAGACCTCACGTCTGGCTATTACCAAATACGTATATCGGACGAGGACGCACCTAAGACTGCGTTCACTACACCAATGGGTCAGTTTGAATTTAAAGTCCTTGGGATGGGTTTGGCTAATGCGCCGGCCACATTCCAAGCGGTCATGAACCAGATATTTGCGCCCTACTTACACAAGTTCGTCGTTGTCTACTTGGACGATATCTTGGTTTATGGACGCACTCCGGCGGAGCACTTGGCCAACTTGGCCACAGTCCTCGGCGTCCTCCAAGACAACGAATTTTACGCCAAACTCTCAAAGTGTTTATTCAACCAAACGGAAGTTAAGTTCCTGGGTCATTACATTGGGCGCGAAGGCATTCGAGTAGATCCACGCAAGGTGAGCACAGTCCGCGACTGGCCGACTCCGCGAACTGCTAAGGAAATCAGCTCATTTCTCGGGTTGTGTAATTATTTTCGCAAATTTATCCAGGGATATTCGTCTCTCGCTGCCCCGCTTCAAACCTTGTCTAACATCAAGGGTGATCTCGGCTCCCTGTTCAAGGAGGAACATCTCGTCTCATTCAAGAGCCTCAAAGAAGCCTTGCTTTCCGCTCTGGTCCTCGCACTGCCGGATTTCAGTAAACCTTTCGAGGTCATTACTGACGCTTCATTGCTCGGTACCGGCGCGGTGCTCTTGCAAGATAGCCACCCCATCGCATTCACCATTAAGAAGTATATCCCAGCGGAGCTGAACTATACGACGACGGAACAAGAGATGCTAGCGATCGTTCACGCGTTGACCGAGTGGCGATGCTACCTCGAAGGTTCCCACATGACCTTGGTAACTGACCACAATCCGCTGACGTATTTTGACACAAAAGCGGTACTGTCGCGACGCATGGGCCGATGGCAGGAGGACCTCGCGCCTTTCAGCTATACTTGGGAATATCGCGCGGGTCGCAATAATATGGCAGACCCGGTTAGTCGCAATCCTAATCTATCCGCCCCCGCCGACGTCGCAGTGGCGCACCAGCTGTTGGTTTTCTCTCTATTGGTCAGCGAGTGCAGGCCTCGATCCAGGAAACAGCGTCGTGGCGGTCCGACGGTAGGTCCGGCGACCAATCCCACAATGGGTTCCGCTGTCGTGGATATCCTTCCGCGTCCACCTACTATGCTCCCCGTCCCTGCTGTTCCCGTACAGGAAACGCGACGACGGGGGCAGCATACGCCCGACACGTCGCCTCCCTCCTCTTCGTCCATCATGGATCGCATTTTGGCTGGATACACAACGGACTCGAACTTCACGCCGGGCTGCAAGCGCCTCCGCGATAAGTTTTCGAGGAACGGTTACTGGTTTAAAAAAAACAAGTATGGCCGAGAGTTTTTGTGTGTCCCTCTTGACAAATCACTTCGTCTGGACATTATCCGCGAAGCTCACGACCCTTTGTACATGGGCCATTGCGGTCGTACCAAGACGTTGGAATTGGTCACCCGCACGTTTACTTGGGCCAAAGTCACGGCAGATGTGACGGCCTTTGTGCATCAGTGCCATAAGTGCCAAACGAACAAGCCCGGGAACGCGAAACCTAACGGTACGATGGTTCCCGTGGAAATTCCTGAGAAATTCTGGGAGTGCGTCTCCACAGATCTTATCACGGCGCTGCCACCTACGTCTTCCGGCCATGATGCCATCGCGGTATTCGTCGACAAACTGTCGAAAATGGTTCATGTCGAACCTTGTCATACAAAGATCAACGCAGAGGAATTCGCTTCCTTATACCTCAATCGAGTTATCCGCTATCATGGTATCCCAACGAAGCTCCTTAGTGATCGCGATGCGCGATTTACTGGACATTTCGGTGTGGCGCTCCATCGATTAATGGGCACGCGACAAGCGTTTTCGACCGCGTTTCATCCTCAGACTGACGGTCAAACGGAACGCATAAACCGGGTCATCGAAGACATGATTCGCCACTACGTAGGGCCGTACCACGACGATTGGGATAAGTCCTTGGCGCTTGTGGAATTTGCCATCAACAATTTCTACCAAGAGTCCATTCAGAACACCCCATTTCGGGCGTACCTTGGTTACGACCCTACGACGCCGCTAAAGGCAGAGGTCGATTCAAAATGTCCGGCTGCCAACAATTGGTGGGCCGATCACATTGAACGGCAGGAGCAATGTAAGGCTTGCATGCGAGCCGCTCAAGATAGGCAGAAAGCCCATTACGATAAACGTCGCACAGAGGTTTTCTTCAACCTTTGTGATAAAGTTCTCTTGTCCACTCGCAATATGAAGTTCAAAGCAACTGGTAAGCCAAAATGTACACCTCGTTTTGTTGGCCCCTATACAATTACAGAATGCATTGGTCCGCGTGATGAGATCACCGGTGTCGTACGACAGGTCACGGCGTGCCGCTTGGCTTTGCCCAAGATGATACGTATCCACCCCGTGTTTCATGTGGGTTTGATCAAGCATTGGCACTCCGATGGCGTCGTCCATGTGGGTCAACCGCTAGAGTTCGACTCTGATGGCGCTCCGATTTGGAATATCCAATGCATCCAGCGCGAGAAATCGCGTGTCGTAGGCACCTCCAGCACGCGACGTCTCGAATACTTGGTCCGATGGCAAGACTTCGGTATTGAGCAAGACACTTGGGAACTCGCCAAGGCGGTAAGGAAAAGTGCCCCTCACATCGTCGATGCATGGAAATCGCGTGTTCCGCCCGTTATCTTCCAACGTACGTCGAAAAAACGGGCCCATCACCAACCCATCGCACTCGACGAATACGATTCGGCGGTCAGATTGCTTTATTTATAAAGCTATCTTTCTCGGAGTACTCAAAAGGGATGTTAAATGGTTCTCTCCGAAACCAACTTGATTCATCAAGTATATTTTGAGCTCGGCACATTCGATTCGACTACGACTGGTATTACCTTCCCTTCTTTTTTACGATCAGATGCGGGGTCCGCATCTCTTCTGGAGGGGGGGGAGTGTAACGGTACCAAACCCTTCACGGGTACTCGGGCCGTCCAGCAAGGCATACGGGTACACCTCACCCGTAAGCCACGTGACGCACGCACATGATACAGTACCTTACCCATGTACTGCTTCATCTCTCACAACGCACACGATGCGTACATAGACACGAGCTACTCGGATCGAACCCTTCTACTCCTCCCACGAAGACTTTCTTCCCGAGCCACTCTACATCCCCTACTAGGTAACTCTAACCCTGCTCTGCTAGTTCACTCATATCAACATACTCGTAAACCCACATCACGCTTATCGTTCCTAGCTTAACCCCCCAGTCTGCTAGGTAGCATCCTGAGCTGTTACATGTGATGCGTGTTGTTTGGGTAAGGCCACACGCAAACTGTACCCAAATCGTACTAGGAATACTCACGCGCCGCTCGAATTGATACATTTTGATATCATGGGGCTGTTCAGTGCTGGGTTGCGAGGGGAACTTTATCTTCTTGTCATAGTTTATGATTTTTCTGGGTGGAGTGCGGTTATTCCGATTAGACTGAAATCGGATGCTGCATGGCAGATCCAATTTACGATTAAGAAGTGGAGTGCGGAACTTTTAGGGGTAGCATTTCGAACGCTTAGGGGGGACCAAGCAAAAGAGTTTTTGGTCAAATGGTTTGTTGACTGGCTTCATGAGGTAAATGCGACGTACAAACATAGTAGCGTGTATTGCCCACAGCAAAACGGGGTTGCTGAGAGGTTCAATGGGGTAGTTGCTGCTATGGCTCGTACGATACTGATAGAATCAGGGATGAGCAAGGGTTTCTGGCCCTATGCCTTCTTGACTGCTTCGTACCTTCGAAATCGGTTGCCCACAAAGACGAAAGATGGAAAGACTCCTTACGAGCTTTTCTATCAGCGCGTCCCCGAGGTGTCCCACCTCCGCGTCTTTGGGTGTATAGCCTATGTAACCCTGCTAGATGGGAAGAAGCGGGGGAAATTAGATCCTAAGAGTATCCAGGGTAGACTGGTGGGGTATAGTGTGGTGTCGAAGGCCTACCAGGTCTGGATTCCAAAGTTGCACAAAGTGATTGAGGCTCGTGACGTGACCTTTTTTTAGGGCAATGGCCCAGTGCCCGTCGATGGGCAATTGGTTTATGATGGGAGTTCTTTTGCTTCTGGTTCTCCCTTGGCCGTCACTGAGGGGCGTACTGAACCGGCAGCATTAGAATATCTTCTACAGGACTCAGGGCAGATGGAAACGGATGTGGGAGCAGTTTTCCATACGAACCTACGTTCTCGGCAGGCTGCTGCCCCCAATGTCTCCCCTGTCTTTGTGCCTGACACCAAGACTGCGGAAATTATTCCGACTCGCTGCCTTCCATTCTCTATCCTCCCACCCTGTGTCCTGGCTGTTAGTGATCCAAGGGGAGAAGGTGGAGCTAGCGGCCTAGATAAAATTGTAGAGACTCCTTTCCTTGTTAGTGGTAACCCATTGTTCGAGCCTGAGGTTCTGCAGCTTCCTATTGCTCGGGATGAGCAACTGCCTAGTGACTTAGGTAATGTTGACTCTAGTGATACCGCCAGTGATTCTACTCTAGGGTCTGCTATGAGCATGCCAGCCCCAGGTTGGATTGGGTTAGGTGATGTGGGAGATGCGCCGGACGTTCGACGTCCAGAGCTACCTCCTGGGAGAGTGATACAATCACTGCTCTCGAAGGTTACACCTCGGGAGCCTCGTCCACCCCCTCTTCCTTCTGCTCTTGGAGTTAGATCAAGTGGGAGGATGCGTGGGGAGGTTCCTGAGTTTGGTTTATTAGATGAATCGGTATTGAAGCGATACCCTTCAGTGCCAGATGTTACGGTTCCTGATGTTTTAGTTCCTTCCCCTTCTCCTTCTATTGCTAGTGATACTTCTGACGGAAAATACCGGCACTTGAGACCTAGCTCAGTGAATGCCATCACACGTGTAACACGACCCTTGAGATCTACATTCGCCATAGTGGCATGGTGATCCAGCCTACCGTACAAGAGGTTATCCAGAGATCCAAGCTCGGATTGAGCTCGGCGGACAAGACGGTAGTCCCGCAGCAGTAGAGTAGGAGGTGGTCCACCAGAGAGCAGATGCTCCCAAGAGTCATGAGACCGCGAAGTGAAGACCGGAGGGGGTGGGATCCCTGGAGGAGGCAGATCCACAGGTGGGGGAGGAGGAGGCTCAATGGAGGGTCCAGCACCAGAAGTGCGGGAAGCCGTAGCAGCAGCCTCTCTAGCACGAGTGTTGTAGCCGGAAAGACCTCGCTCCAGAGTGTTGGTGGTGGTGAAGGACGCAGAGCGTTGCAGCAAAGACGGCTTAGCCACCTCCGGGTTGACCGGTGGAAGTGGCATAGGCAGAGGTGCATGCAAGGGAGCTCGCGGAAGTGCAGGTGTAGGCAGTGGCGCCGACTGGACAGCAGGCTCAAACACCGCTGATACAGGAGAAGTCTCAAAGACTTGAGTAGCAGTGGTTGGAGTCGCTCCACCGAAGTCACCACTCTTAGCACTCTGCAGGTCTTCAGAGTCGGAACGGTGTCTAGCACAGAAGTCCTGGAAATCCTGCTCATCCTCAGTCAGGTAGTCGTCAGACTGGCAACCGCCAAAGAACTGGGCAGTTGCAGGCACAGGACCCGTAGAATATTTGATGAGCTGGGTCTGTACACAGCAAAGATTCATCAGAACATCCTCAATCTCAACAGAGATGCGCTCGACAATAGGAGAAGAAGACGGAGAAATGGAGGTATTGGAGGGGGGGGTGGCTTCCATGATGGCGGAAGGAGACTCATCTCCGGCAGCAGAGGCCGCTGGCGCGCAATCATCTAGCCAATCAGTGGGAACACGAATCTTTAGAGGAAGAATTCGGTCGCAGCCATTACTGATAATGACGCTCTCCATACCGCGCGACCAGGAAAGACCATTCTGTGGGGTAAGTTTCTCGAAGCCGGCAGGAGGCCCACGCGGAAGTTGCATTGTAAAGCAGTGGTAGAAGTAACAAGCCCGTAACCTATCAGCTAGAAAGCACTCCGAAGAGTGGACAGAGATGTATGCAGCGGAGACAGACGCGCCAATCTATACACGGAGACGAGAATAGCGTTACAAGCACTGGAGACCCATCAAGGGGCACCAGAGAGAGAGGAACGGTAGGCTGTACCCTGAAAAGGGTACCGGCTATACAGTCTGAGTCAGAGGAACCGGGCAGCCGGGAAACTAACAGAGTAAAGGCAAGACCGGTGAAGTAGCTGACAGGTAACTGTCACTGAGTCACTCATTGACTCAGTCTAAGGGAAACTGTCACTACGGGAAGCTGGCACAAGACTGGGAGAGCCGATAGTTCTAAGGAAGTACAAAAGTAGTCACCGAGTCATAAAACGCGTGAGAGCACCGCAATTCATGCTGACAGAGGTGGAGCGATCCCCTCCACCCCCGTCTGTTGATGGTTCTGCAGAAGAGGTACCAGAACCAGTTGGTGCTGCTTTTATCTCCATCCAGTGTGAGCTTTCTTATGCTCAAGCTATAGCGCTCGATAACCCTGAGAGGGAAGAGTGGCAGCTAGCAATGAGAGATGAAATCGCTTCCCTCGAGGGTCATGGTACTTGGATTCTGGAGCCTCATTCGGGGGATGAGTACAGACTTATGTCTGCCAGATGGTTATTTACTAAAAAGTTGGGTAAGGATGGAAGAGTGGAGCGCTACAAAGCGCGTTTTGTGGCTAGAGGTTACATGCAGCGTCCTGGTATTGAGTACGACCAGACTTTTGCTCCGGTCACCTCTAAAGCGACTTTGAGGGTGTTACTTGCAGGTGTTGTTCATCGTAAGATGTTCTCCAGGCAAATTGATGTGAAGACTGCATTCCTTCATGGAGTGACAGATCCCAAACTCAAGTTGCACTTGAGGCAGCCTGAAGGCTTCATCAAGGTTGGGCCTGGAAAACCCCTGGTTTGTCGCATTGTGAAGAGCTTGTATGGATTGAAGCAGGCCCCTAGAGCTTGGCATGACAATGTCCTGCAGGTTCTTCGCCTTGCAGGTTTCCGACCGAAGCTCTCTGATCCAGCACTTTTTGTGCGCCTGGATGCTGATGGCCTGTGGTCCTGGGTCCTGACATATGTCGACGACTTTTGGATTGCTGTTGATGAGCTCGTGCTCTATGCTGCACTTATTACCATCTTGCGTAATAACGGGTGGGTTATTACAGAAATGGGTGTACCTGAACAGTTCCTCTCATTGGACTGTAATGTTACCCTTGATGATGAGGGGCGGTGTGTGAAGATTGTACTCAGCCAGCATAATGCTATTAATGGGATGGTTGAGTGGTTCAAGCTTAATGCAGGGGAAGAGAAGTTGAAGGCTACGTCTGAGGTGCCCATGGTGTCTAACGCAGTTACAGTTCATGCCATTGGCAGTCCTGTTCTACCTAACAACACTTTGTACGCTTCTCTGGTTGGTAGCCTCATCTACTTGTCCACGTGCACAAGACCTGATATTGCTTTTGCTGTTAGTCAACATTCTAGATTCACAGCAGCGCCTACTCAGGCTCACTGGAATGCAGCTCTGAGGGTTCTGGTGTACCTTCGCAAGCATACTTATATTGGTATTGCCTACACTCATGACCCAAAATTTGAGCTCCTTGCTTACAGTGATGCATCTTTTGGTGAGGATCCGGAGGACAGGAGATCTCAAACTGGTCTTGCTTTTCTAGCTTCTGGTGGGATTGTCAATTGGGTATCCAAGCGACAGATCACCCCTGCAGTTAGTACTGGGGAAGCTGAGTATCAAGCTTTGGCTGGTTGTGCGAGGGAAGTTCAGTGGCTCAAGCATCTTAGGGTAGACCTGGGATTGCCTGTTCACTTGATTACTATCAAATGTGATGCCACGGTAGCTCTGTCCTGGACAGAGGACTACAAGCTTGAGAGCAAGGCTAAACACATAGATATAATGCATCACTACATCAAGGATTTGGTTTTAAGCCAGCGCATCGGTGTTACTAAGGTGCATACCTCCTTGCAGTTGGCTGATATTTTCACTAAGCCTCTCCCCGCAGAGGTTTTTTGGAGTATGAATGGTATGCTTGGTTTGGTCAAGTGCAAGCTTCGCCCTCGGTTTATTGATTTGCAGTGATTTTTCTGCAGTTCAGGTTTCTGCTGAATCTTTGGACATTGCAATTATTTGCTATCTGAGGGAATAAGTTGAAATCGGGAGTGAATGGATTAGCATGGTGCATACCTGCCATCTCTGCGGGAGTCGCGGGTTTCGATGCCCACCTGCGGTGATTTCTGTATATTAATTTGCTTCAGGTCTACTGCCCCTTCCTTCACCTCGAGTGTTGTACGACTCCAATCCTGTAGCGATGGTGAATGGGTATGTAGTTTGTATAGACCTGTCGCACTGGATTTTGGGGGTTGATTTTACCTCGAGTCTCTGGTCATGACTACCTCGCTGGTAGATCTGTTTGGAATTATTATTATTTTTGTTTGATTTCCCCTCTTTTGGGTAGAAATTGCACCTGGTTTTGGGATTGTTACACCTGCGGTCCAAGGATGGAGCCTGCAAGGTCTGAGTAACTGTTTTACCTCTTTTAGCCCTGATTGGCTTAAATAGAGGTTGCTTCAGTTAGGTGGAGTGTGGTACTATTCTGCGCTCTTTCCCCTCCCTAGATGAACATTTAGGTTGATTAAATCTTAGAATGATATTGGAAGTATCGGTGTCGCCCTTGAGGATGTCTCTCTCTCTTAGATTTATTTTCTGCTTGCTTTTGAGTTTCAGATTTCTTTTTCGAAGTCTATTGTTAAAGGTTTGAAGGTATAATTTCCTTGACAGTTAGAACAGGTGGAGTGTCAGCTTTAGCTGTTCGTTGGTTCTACCTGTCCTCTTGGCTACGCAACCTATCGCGTCTGTCCTTTCCCGTAACCTATGGGTTTCGGGGTTTGCCGTCAGGACTCCTCTCTCAAGAGGCGTCCCTCGGCTCTTTTAACTGTCCAGTTGTCTAAACGCTTCGTTCCTGGTCTCCTCACGTCCCCTGAACTCTGTCACTTAGCAAGGCTAGGAGTCAAAGACCCCTATCTTAGTATTCTGAAGTCCATGTATAATCATGTCGTTTTCCAAGTTCGCCTACATGGGGACATTGGATCCTCCTTTCCATCCCTTGTAGGAGTTAAACAAGGAGACCCCCTATCCCCACTCCTATTCGGTCTGTTCATTGATAGAATTGAATCGTTCCTCCAATCCAAGCTCTCAAATGTAGGGGCTGGGCTTAGGGGAAAGATTCTGCAATTGTTACTTTATGCTGATGACCTAGCTATAATGGCAGAATCCCCGGCAGATATGCAAGCGATGCTTAACTGCCTGAGAGATTTCCGCGAGGCTACTAAGATGGCTGTGAATATAAAGAAAACTGAGATTGTCGTTTTCAACAAGCAATTCTGTGATGAGGCCCGTATGGATCCTGATTACAAATTTGTCTATGATGGAGCACAGCTTTCTACAAAGTTATCTTTTATCTACCTGGGATCCCTCTTTGTGGATGGTGACTCAAGCAATCGTGCAAAAGCTGCTTTTTCTAGGATGCTCGCTAAGGCCCAAAAGACTCACCACATGCTCCGTAGGCGATGCCATACTATGGAGTTATACAATATTGATATTCTCACCCACCTGTTTGATTCTCTTGTACAACCTATCCTGAATTTTGGCTGTGAGGTGTGGGCTCCTTCTATTCTGAACAACACACTTATCTCAAATGACCATGCTTGTGAGAAATGGCATAGAGGTATACTTAAACAAATGTTGGGTGTTTGCCAATCTACTACATCTAATATTATCATGGAAGAGCTGGGTAGAACCCCGTTGTGTTTTGCTTGGCTTAAACAAGCTTTGCGCTTCTGGAACAAGACCATAGATAAAGAACCTGAGGATCTCATTAGAATGGCTCTTGAGGAATATTTTGATTCCAACACTGGCTGAGTTCATGACTTACGTTTTGCTCTCCACAAGCTAGGATCCAGTGAAAACCTCAACATTATGGAGGCTGTCGATGTCGAAGGTATTATGTCTGAAGTTTTTGAGTCATGGAGTTTGAAGTACCCAAGTGACACCAATGCAGTCAGAGACATCCCTGATGAGAGAAGGGTTGGCTTTAAACGCCTCCGATACCAGAAATGGTTCGCAGCCAACAGCAATGATGAGAATGGCTTGATTCCCTTTACATCTGCCTTACATAAGCAGGATCAGATTCGTTCTATAGCACAGTTTAGAATGGGTTCCCATTGGCTGAACACAGAAAGAATGAGGGTGGTGGATAGAGCACACATCCCTCGTTCAATGAGACACTGTCAAATGTGTGGGTTCCAAAAACCTGAGGATGGAATGCATACGTTTGAGTGCCTTTTTTATAATGATATTCGCCTCCGCTACCAGAAGCTGTTTACAGATATTTATAGGCATTTCCATGAGGATACCAACTTAACCGTATGGAATGTGGAATTCTGCGATTCCACATTCAGAACCTTTATGAATGGAAATGGCACTAAGACTTTCTGGAGCAACCTAGCCGACTATCTTTCTACTTGTAGAAGAGCAAGACAGGAAGCCCTGGACTGCTTAGTGGCACCGTAATTTATTATTCCTTTTTTTATTTTCTTCTTGTGACTTCTCATTTGTTAGCTTCTTACCTCCGCCACTGTAAGTGGTTGAGATCTGGGTCCGGCTCTAGGGGGTTTAATACCTACGCCACCAAAACGGTGGTTGGGAGCTTGGTTTGTTTGTCCTCGACACACCCCTGATGTAATGGGTTTTTTTGCTTCGTGGGTGTTTTTTCTTTTTGTTTAAAGCACAGAGTCTCATACACCCTCGCGGTGTCAAGTAGACTTTAACATGTAATGTAATGTAATGTAATGTAATGTAATGTAATGTAATGTAATGTAATGTAATGTAATGTAATGTAATGTAATGTAATGTAATGTAATGTAATGTAATGTAATGTAATGTAATGTAATGTAATGTAATGTAATGTAATGTAATGTAATGTAATGTAATGTAATGTAATGTAATGTAATCATCACCAATGTTATTACATTGTTTGGTGGGGCTTGGGGTCAGGTCCGCCGTCGCACCGTCAGCTACCGTACAACTTCTCTAAGGATCACCTACACATCCTCTCACGCACTCATCCATACATGACAGGGCTTTGCGGCTCCGACCACGCCTCCTGTCCTCTGACCAGAAAGTCAACCACATGGCTGGGTCTTTCTATCTGAATCAGGGGGGGGGGGGGGGGCATTGCATGGCAGACAAAGATGCAGTCATCAGTGACTGCCCTCAAGCAATGCCTAGAACCAAGAGTAGCTTTCTACATACCTCTAGCTAGCTAGTACCTGCAAACCAGGTTCCACTTCCTCAAGGAGAAAGCACAACATGGTGCCATTATATATCCTCTCATGTTACATTACATTACATTACATTACATTACATTACATTACATGTTAAAGTCTACTTGACACCGCGAGGGTGTATGAGACTCTGTGCTTTAAACAAAAAGAATAAGCACCCACAAAGCAAAATGTGTACCAACTGGTGACAGACATGTTCACCAAGGCTCCACCAATGATCACAGGACTACCATTATTGGATGCCTGGCCAAGGACCTCTAGATAGTTTTTTTCTAGGCTTCCCTTAATAAAAAAATATCTTCCTTACGACATGATACCTTGGTACAAGTACAAGTTGGTAACCGAACATGATTTTTGTACTTCTGGAATATTCATTTTACCCACCCCTTTAGTTCCTATGTCTATTGCTATGGAAGGCATTTATGGTCTAAGGTCCACAAATGTGAAGAGGTTGGCCCTGCATATTTTACAGCACCTACTACCTTCACAACTAAGCAACACACGAGAGAACAAGCTAGCCTCAGGTAATGATAACGCCTGGTGGGGCGTGGTGTTAAGGGAGCCCGTCGTACGCGGGTAGGGAGCGGTCTCCTACCTCAACTGGACAAGCTACCATGGCGGTTGACGACGACCTGCAACGCCAAGAGCGACCGAAGGGGGAGTCGAACCCCCAACTCTTCGTTCCTTAGCAATCTGGTCTACCACTAGACCATTGTAATCGCTAAAGAGGCTACAAGCTAGCCTCGATGTAATATCCTGACAGGTCACTTTTTCCGAAGCACATTTCGTAGGCGCTACTTCTCTTCCGCATAAGCGGAGACTGGAATCGGGATGCGACGACGCTAGGCTTTGCAATGATCATCAATTCGCGCACTTTCCTGATTTGAGATGTCCACTCAAACCAGATTTGCCGAACTCTCTAACCCCCCTCTCCTCCCCAATGATCATAACAACTGCCGGCGACCAAGCATCCCGATTCTGGGCAAGAAGCACCTTGGAGAAGTCCAAGAGCAGATTGCCCGCAGGAGGGAGGTAGGGGAATGCGAAGCCCCCAACGCCAGTGCTTGGAACCCTGTCCACAAACTCAATACCAAATCTGCGAAAGTGACATATCACCCAAAAATTAAAATATCCTCACTTTTCAATGGACAACCTGGACAACAAGATCCTACAGGCAGCTTCTGGGCAGAGAGCAAAAGCTCCAAGAATCTACGTAGGACTCATTCTGAACCAAGTTCTGCTAAACCTAAAAATCACCCCAACCCTACTCAATCAATCAATCAATCAAAAAATATCCGGAACAAACAAGACAGACGAAACCCTCGTACCACGAACCCTGCCTTTCGTCTTGTCATTGCTCTTCTTCTCGTCAACTGCCTGAATTTAGCCGCCGCTTCAACAGCCTTTAACGCTTCAACAGCTGTTTTCTGTCAGTCTAACCAAGGGTAGTTCAAGCCCAGTTAGCATGTGTGATGACCGCTGTCTGAATTGAAAGTTCTGGTTTGTTACACTTAGTGTTTTCTAGGTCACACTTTTTACGCTGGTGCTATTGTTAGAGGCTGCAGCAGGACCAACAATAGCACCACAATCTCTAGTTTTGTAACAAGATCTGGCCAACAATAGCACCACATGATTCTAGTTTTGAAGAAATGTAATTCCTTAGGAAAAACTTTCCGCATGGAATTCTGTGAAATGGTTCGCCGCCCCGGGCGAGACCGCCAGGTTTGGGCAATACCGAACAAGTCAAAAGTCGTGTAAATATGCAATAACCGAATATACCCTGGGGGGGGGGGGAATCAGAATTATGTATGAAATGGCTAAGTTGCAAACAAAGATTTGTTAAAAAATCGAATTAAAATAACACAACATTAAATACAATTAATTTAAAATCAATTAAAATCAATTGAATTCAGAAGCAAATTCCTTGCAAGCGTCGTTCCTCTTTTTTAAGGATACTAGCATCTGAGTCCGTCGTACCGGCGGGAGGACCCCCGTGGTCGCGTCAGCGACACGTCTCGAAAAATCGAGATCCGAAACCAAGAAACCAAAAGCCCAACTGCCTGGGCCAAAAGCGGCTAAACCCGACACGGACAGCGCGCTATTATATATAGGAAACTCACAATTGTACGGCCGAGCGGTACGAAACAAGGGCCAGCTTGGCTCTGCTCCATCAGTAAAAAACACGGAGCCAAGCCAAACCCAGAGAACATGGAAGGCTGGCAGGCCCCATTCCCCCCACTCTACTCCCTGACTCTACCCTAGAAGAGTTCGACCCAGAGGGGAGGGGTGACACGAGGAGGGGGGCCTTCGATTTCGACCAAGAACAGGTATGATACGACCTCAATGGTCGGGATGGGAAATCCTCCTTCGAACCTTCGAAATTTCGTCTTGACAGACCAACAATTTTTCCCATGATCAAGCATCTCTTCTGGGAAACTTCGCGCAAGTTGCTTGTCGGGATTTTAGTCCCCATAGAGTCACCTCCGGCTTCTTTGGTGGCCGCGGTTAAGAAAAATGTCAGAATAACAAGCTGGATGTTTTTTTCTTCGTCCCGAGCACCTGCTTTTTAACTTGTCGATGGGAGCAGCGGCCCCTCAGATATAGC